>BLKM01000758.1:460659-646538 GCA_013340265.1 Coptotermes formosanus | reverse complement strand
TACGAATGAGTAGGGTCCCGTCTTACAACCAACAATTCTTTTATTAAATAGAAGTTAAAAAGTATAAAAGCATATAAAACGACCGGTTTCGGCACTAATGTGCCATCATCGGTTTTTTTTTCTCTCAAAGAGTAATTAGCTTGCATGTACGTTCAAAACAACTAATGTAAACTTGGGTATTGTGTTACCTGGAAAAAAACCCTATGATGGCACATTAGTGCCGAAACCGGTCGTTTTATATGCTTTTATACTTTTAACTTCTATTTAATAAAAGAATTGTTGGTTGTAAGACGGGACCCTACTCATTCGTACAGTAACTGATGTTTGCTCACATACTGACAGTAGTATGCCTATCGTATTTTACTGAAATTTATTAATTATTTATGCTACAAATTAGCTTCTCAAGAATGACTCTGCTCCATGGAGTTGGTTATTATAATGTTCATGTACTTTTAAATGACCCATAACCGTGCATTGAGCAATTGGATATATCAAAACCAAAACGCACATACGTGTATGAAAGTACAGTCGAACCCGGTTATAACGACATTGCTTTATGCGACACTTGCTCTATAACGCCAGATATTCTGTGGCGCCAATTATTTCCTCACTTTAACCATAACATTACACTATTCTGATATAACGACACAAAATGTAGTAATTTCGGTACAGCTGCCGCGGCGGGAGAACCGCCGAAATTTTTTTTTTAGTTTGGTGGATTCTGGTAATCCTCGGCAGACCGCAGTATATGTTCTTATTCATTGAGTGTACAGAAGTGTTATGAGTGGACGTGGCGAATATGGGTGCTTTTCTGTGAGACTTATGACCGATTTTGTGCGGCGAGTTTATTAACCTTTTAAAGCCTAGCGGTAACTTTACATACCATCAGGTTTAACATTAAAAAATTCTACGTGGTGCCCACATTGCGTTTATGTGTTTTGTGCGGATCTCAGAACAAACAGCAACTTGTGCCTTATAAAACATTAAGAGATTGGTTTTTATAACGGAAGTGGAGAGTGTTTACAGCGCGGTACGTACTGAGTCCTTATATAAAACAGATACGCTTCGTCTTTAAAGGGTTAATTTTATGCTCCATCCTTTTTATAGTGTTCACGAAATGTGTCTTAATTAGTCCCAGTCGAAGTACTTATGCAATCATAGTACATTAGAGTTTTCCAGCGTTCTTGATCTTGCCTTCACATCATGTAGCCGCCATGTTCTTCATTCCGTTCGGGAAGTGAGGGCTTGCGGCTTCCGTCCCTGAAGATTGGGAGAGACGCCGCAAAAAATTAAGGGAGGGATGCCGCACTTAAAAATTCCAAATCAGTTTGGAAACGTCGTGCATATACATTATATAGTACTAAAAACTATCTGTTCTATTGCTCTATCATCTTATCTCCAGAGTCAGATGTGTACACGAACCGTAAATATTTGTGCATTAGCGCCGACTTATTCATCAAGCCGTCCACACAGCGTTTCCTCAAACACTAAACTTCAGGGAAGCGCTTTCTACATTCAGATGGCGACAGAGCTCGTTGTAGGTCCCCTTTACAGCTTCAGGCTGCTGTTGAAAGTAACGTCACTATCATTTGTCTACCGAGTCACTGTACTCATGCCTTACAGCTTTTGGATAAGTGCTTTTTTTTGGGGGGGGGGAGCCTGTAAAGAATGATTTCAAAACGCTGCCGCAGCTTGGTTGAAGCAGAATCCACAATGGATAATCACTCGTTATCACATGGCGCGCCTCATCGGGTTTGCTTGGAATAAAGCTGCTTCCAGGGGTGTTGACGTAAGTGCTTTTGGGTCAACGGGTATTTTTCTTTTGAACCTCTCCAGAGTGCGTGAATATTTCTTCTCTATTTCTGATACCAGCGAAACTGTAAATTTATGGAAAGAACACCTCCAGATATGGCTCCGATATGGAACCGACTGTCTGTGTTACCTATATCAGCAGGGACTTCTTTATGTACTCTGAATACTACACAGCTTTCTGACACTTCCCCTGAAGTAGTTAATCTTTGTAGACTCTTGTAGATCAGTCTGGTACCAAAAATACCGGTAAAATATTCAATTTAAGAAAAACAACTCTTTTGTTCCCACGGAAGAAGGTAATAATACCACGGAAAAACGAAAGATTCAAGAAGAAAATAAAGTCAAAGAGTAGAGGAAAATGGAGCGTGTAAACACTCCCAATACTTCAGATCTACAAGATCAGGAAATTTAGAAAAAGATTTAGTTAAAATATTCATAAGATCTAACTAATATATTCATAATGAAGAGACACATGAAGATTCTGACACGAAATGCTATGTGTGCGGGGAAAACTACTTGCAGACAACTAAGGAAGGTGACTGGATCGAATCTGTGAGTTGCAAAGAAACTGCCTGCACGAGTTCTGTTCTCCATACAGAGACAAATGGGTCGACTGCAGTAGAAAGTTACTGCGAGGGAAAAACAGCAACATGCAGGAGACGGTGTAGAACATTTCCTTCACTGTAGTTTAAACTCGTGACTTCATCGGAATGAAATATTGTGTACACGTGATGTGTTTTCTGTTTTAATGTTGGTATTGCTTCTTTACTTTGATTCAAGTTCTATAGTTTTAATTTACTTAATTGGTTCTAGAATTCACGGGATATTTTCAAAGAACGGCATCTGTCCCTACATAGCGGCATCTATCCCTGTCAAAAAGCGGCGCCTCTTCCGGCATATCTGGGAGAGACGCCGCAGAGACAACTTTTTTTTGTCGCCCTGTAACTCAGAGACTTTCACTTCTGCAGATATTTCGCCCGCAACATAGTAAAGTAGAGACCTTGAATATAATTTATGTGAATTTTCGGCCGTTTTGACGAATACGCGATTGAGTTTCAACAAAAGTTGCAAAAAGTGTGGCGTCTCTCCTGGAATTACCCTATTCAGTCCCTTTCATGGCGTTTTAACCGAGTTCGACTGTATGTTTTACACATCCTATACCTCCTACATGTTTCGGCCACTTATGTGGCCATCTTTAGGGAGGTGCGTTGCAAAGGACAGATACATCGAAATATTACAGAAATATTAGTATCAATGCACAGGTATAAAATATTAACTTTTAAAAGCAATGTATTGTTTAAAATACATATTAACAATTAGAATACAAATAAAAATATTTGTGATTGTTTCTAATGGGTAACAGATAGTATATGTGTGCACCATCCAGGCAACACACCCTTGCTTGGATGTTGATTTACTGTTTACTTTGCAATGTCCCGCCACTATCCATACTCGTCTTAACAAATGCCGCCAATACAGATAGCCACCGCTATGCATTGTGCACCCCTGTGCAGTGTGAGGTCACTATCAATTCTTGTCTGAATAAAGCCGCCTGTACAGATAGCCACCACTATGCATTGTGCACCCCTGTGCAGTGTTAGGTCACTATCAATTCTTGTCTGAATAAAGCCGCCTGTACAGATAGCCACCACTATGCATTGTGCACCCCTGTGCAGTGTTAGGCCACTATCAATTCTTGTCTGAACAAAAGCCGCCTGTACAGATAGCCACCACTATGCATTGTGCACCCCTGTGCAGTGTTCGGTCACTATCAATTCTTGTCTGAATAAAGCCGCCTGTACAGATAGCCACCACTATGCATTGTGCACCCCTGTGCAGTGTTAGGTCACTATCAATTCTTGTCTGAACAAAAGCCGCCTGTACAGATAGCCACCACTATGCATTGTTCACCCCTGTGCAGTGTTAGGTCACTATCAATTCTTGTCTGAACAAAGTCGCCTGTACAGATAGCCAACACTATGCATTGTGCACCCCTGTGCAGTGTTCGGTCACTATCAATTCTTGTCTGAACAAAAGCCGCCGTCTTCTCTATCCGTTTGTTCCGTCTTTTAGTGTCAACGGGTTACACAATACAAAAGTCTTTCTGTCGCTTTTATTCAAATTCGAAAACAACTTAGAAGTGTGCACCGTTACTTCTGTGTCTAGACTTGTCCTCCGTTTAACCTTCAAGTGAAGTGAATCACAGACACAGTGTGCCAGAATAGCAGCATTTGACTGCCCTATCCTTGTGTTCACATATGGAGTACACAAAATCAAATTCCAAAACACAACATTTAACGTCGGTTTATTAAAAATCACTTCCCCGCATATTCTCTTCATATTTCGACAAGAATTCTGGTTGTCTTCTTGGTCATTTACTTGCACATACAGGGCATACAGAACAGAATGGTGCGGTTTCAAAAGTTAACAAGAAATTTATTTCTCACCTTACACGGGCACAACGTACACCGTCAGCAGCGGCAACTGTCCAAGTTTCTCATGCGTTAATCACAATCCTTCAATGTGTGCACCCTGGGTCACACGACACACATCCACACGGTAATCAAATTCGTAAACAGCGTTAAAGACAGCGTTTACGTACCACCATTGGCTATGTCCCTCAAGGAACTTCGTGATCGGATAACGCATGTACTGCAGACCATTACAGCGGACATGCTGCACCGAGTCTGGGATGAATTTGATTACCGTGTGGATGTGTGTCGTGTGACCCAGGGTGCACACATTGAAGGATTGTGATTAACGCATGAGAAACGTGGACAGTTGCCGCTGCTGACGGTGTACGTTGTGCCCGTGTAAGGTGAGAAATAAATTTCTTGTTAACTTCTGAAACCGCACCATTCTTTTGTGTACACCCTGTATTATGGAACATTCGCGGTATACCTGAGGATTCAATACTTCGACTCCGTGTCGAAAGAGCTTAATACATTCTTCTTCAGAATCAAACAGCCCAAGAAGGTTGCAACTGCTTTACCCTGGTTTGAAGGCACTATGATCTTTCGAAACGTCGGTATTTATCAATTGTCACGGCATAACATCACAGAAGACATGCATCTTTGGAATACTGGTTAGTTGTATAGTAGACTTTAATTTTCTATGGTATTTTTCTAAAATTAAGATTAAGACAGACAGTATAAGTATAACGTAACATTGAGGCGCGTTCGCGTAACCATTGTTGCCGTGGAAAAGCAATAAGCATTAAACATTATGAGTGTGTGTCTGTAGCCTTAGTTATCCGGCATGCAAAGCGCATGCGCCGTATTATACTGTCATCTGTGGCCTGTCTGGCTGTACCATATTTTTCCACATTATCTGATAAACGGCGCGATTTTCGGAAAAAAAGTTATGTAACATAAAATGTGTGTCTTGATTTTCTCTACGACTGTTGCCTGAAACATATCTCATTCTAAGAAGAATTCAGCGAGATATTATCATAAATGTGCGTTGGTCTTAATCTAAAGTACCCGTCATTCGTATCAGAGTTTAATGAAAATTGACTTTTCTTGACAGATTTTCGAAAAATATTAAAATATCAAATTTAATGAAAATCCGTACAGTGGTAGCCGAGTTGTTCCGTGCGGACGGACGGACGGACGAAAGGGCATGACGAAGCTAATATTCGCTTTTCACAATTTTGCGAACGCGCCCCTAACAATGATTCCGTTCAAATATCTTTCGCCTTGTTACTGTATTACTGTCAGCGTTAACCTGCGTGTATAGTGCAATTTATCGTGTGTATGTGTTTGCATAAAGTAGCCTACTTTTACGCTAGGACCATGGGTTACATGCACTTTACATGCTACACTAGCCTTGTACTGAATGGTGTTGATGTGTGTTCAATATGACATTTGTGTGGATACAGTCGGTATTTCGTTGTCAGTTAAGAAATCCTCATTAATGAACAGAAAATCTCATTACACGCTGTGATAAATGCCCCAGTTTTAACGGGGACCATGTGGAAAAGCAGTGGAATGGCAGTGTAGTTAAAAACAAATTATTCTTATAGGAGCTGAAAACAAAGGACACAGAATATATGCATTGTAAGCTTATTTTCTGCTTGACTGTTATACAAACTCCTTATTTGAGAGGGGATTAGGAATACTGAAATCCATGAACGTTATTTGCTCCGATGAATATGAGTAAAGGAATGCACTATGTGATGAATTACAGTAGTCCCTCGGTCATCCGGACAGTGCGGTGGAAAGTGTGGTCCGGATTACCAGGGAATCCGGACCATCGAGGGGGAAAGCTCCGTGGCATCGGGAACACACATAAATCATCACTCAACGCTTAAAGTGAAACTTCTTAAAGCGGAAGTACTGTAACTACCATACAATAATACTAATAATGTACTGCGATAATTATTTGAATGGGAAATACTGGTCTGTAGTTGACCCAAAATTGTCCGAATCTGTCGGGGATGCGGACTGCGGAGGGACCGGGCCGCACTATGGCCCTGGGGTCGACTTAGCCTCCAACAGAAATGAGTACCAGGAATATTTCCTGGGGGGTAAAGGCTGCCGGTGCGTAGGGCTGACAACCTTACCACCTTCATGTGCTGATTGTCTTGAAATCTGGGAGCTTCAACCTCCTGGAACCGTCTGGGCCTGTCCAGGCCTGTACATTGATTGCTTTTGCTGTATTCTGCCGTCCCTTCTTTGCCGCTACGTTTCTTCTACGTTGGTAATGTCATTTTGATACGTTTTGTAAGCATGAGGGCGCTGAAATGCAAAGGGAGTTGCAATAACCAGATAATAGGGGGGGAGGGGAGGTTAGATGCTGCTATGTGGCACAAAGGCGCCCAATCGGAAACACTTCAAAGAAAATTCGTGATAACTCTTTTTGGAACTCTACCGAGAATTGGAAGGATGTTTGCACGTGTTATTTGCCGGTGGGCAACATGTCATGAGAGTTTTCGTATAAGAACAGTAATGTTATAATAGGATAACCTCTTTTGCATCACATTTATCTCCACTGCATCATAGTTTGTTTGACACTTTGCCTGTTATTTAATTGGGAGTAAGGTAAGGCTTAACATCGTGTCTCACAGCCCTTCAAAAACATCCTGCAAGAATTGTTTGATATGTTACGTCTTAGTCCGAGCCGAGGTAAATAGACGCAGGCATCTTACCGCGGAGACTTGGTGTTCATTTCCGTGTGATTTGTATGAGACTTATGTTGCGCTAATTGGCACTGGGGCAGGTTTGTCTCGCGAGTTCCTTCCGTTTTCCCACGGTAGTAATCGTTGCAGTCGGTGCATTATAAACATCTGTGGCCTAAAGGTCGATTCACATTATACGGCACGACACGACACGACACGACACGACACTACACGACAAAATATTCTTTTATGGTTTTCACATGCTCGAATTCACCCTAGTCCGTCACCGACAGCTAATGACAAAGAGTGTCGTTGGGATTGAGAGAAAAGAATGTTTTGTCTGTCTGTGCCTGTCACTGCATGTCGTGTCTGTTAATTGACGGTAGATGTGAATGCACGCTGGTTTTTGTCGTGTCGTGCCGCATAACGTGAATCGACCCTAAAGCTAAGCGCTTCGTCTGTGTAACCTAGCGCTTGACATGTCGTAGTGTAAAAAAGCGATATTTTGTACAATCCTGTTAACGTGATTCATCCCCGTTTTGTTCCAGTATCGCAATAAACCAATAATGATCCGTAAACACAACATATATTCTCACATGCCAAAACACAGCTACATATTTCGGCTGCTAATAGTAGCTATAATCAGGCCGTATATAAAAGCAAATAAAAAGGCAATATTTACAACTTCAATTTATAGTCTGACGTCTCAAACTTTATAGTACAGCGAGATACAATGTACAGGGATATTTCAGTTAAAATAAAACTGATAAAATATGATATTTATATATAATATATAGCCCGTTCGGTGGGGGCGAGATTTTCCGCACCCGACCAGACCGGCCCTGGGGCCCGCCCAGCCTCCTATACAATACGTGCCGGGTCATTTTTCCGGGTTGAAAGCGGCCATGGCGTGGCGTTGACCACCCACCCTACTCTAGCGCCAAAGTTTCAGAAAGAGCAGAGCTGTACCTTTGTATTCTCCGGCTGGGCTTTGTTGGCCTCTTATAGGGCGGACTTTACATATGTAACCCCGTAGGGCAGCGGTTCCCAAACTTTTATATGTGTGACCCTAAAGTAGGAAATGGTATGTGACCCGCGACGCTACCATGGAAACGGCAGTAGTCAGTGATATTTACTATAAATGAACTAATACTGATGCCTTCTCTTGAACACTACATAACATCGCCACTTATTAAAAATATATTAAATTTGTAATGTTACTTGTCAAATCCAATATTTTTGGGTTAATATTAAATGTACAAAACATGCAAGAAACAAATATTTATTTAAATAACTCATACATGTGCTGGTTAGACAAATCATTTGCTTCTAAATGAAAACTTGTAAAATGCAATTGCTCCAGTGTGTTTAAAATTAATTAACACAGATTCAATAATTACATTTTCTCGATCAATCTGTTTGGATTTAGATAGAAATTTTTATTTTTTCATAAGTATCGGGTTTTCCATAAAACCCTCTCGTGATCCGTCAGACCCCACCGCGACCCTAATTTGGGTTGCGACCTCAGGTTGGGAACCACTGACGTACGGTGTAGCTGTGTATGCTCTGTGATATACACCATTTTACTCGTAGTCTGGAAATGTTGACGAAGCGACAACTGTCATTCCTTTAATCGAATTCAACAGCGCCAGTGTCACTGGTAGGGGATCTGGTCCGAGGTGACAGAGACCGGGCTGTTTTTTGGTCGTCGTTCAGCGGGAATGTGTTGTTCACTTGTTTTTATCTAGTGGCACGCACGCTGAGTCATGAGTCGCGTGCTGCCAACAGTCTCGCCCAGCCCTGTCAATCAACGTGTCTTGCCTGCGCATGCGCAGCGTAGTGAAGTGACATGCGTAGTGAACCAAGTCGTGTTGGCTGTCATCATACAATGTGTAACACTTGCACGGGGACATAAACGATTACACTTCCAGGCTGAAATTATTGCCGCATCGTACGGACCACTCGAAAAACATCAACAACATAGATTATATCATTCGCCTGATGTAGAGTTGTAGAGCCGTCAGAGGGGTGGGACGTGATTATCGGCTAACATTTGTCATTCTACCAGCCCCTGATTCACGTGTTTCAATATCATGGGTAATAATTTACCGATTCTTTTAGAACCTGGTAGGAATACCACGCCACTAGAAGCCGCCCTGTTTAGCATCAATGCACGTGCTCTCATAATACTTGCTGAAACAGAATGCACTCTACTGTTGTCACATATTCTATATTACAGTATTTTGTTAACTTTTTAAAAGCCTAGCGGTAACTTGACATACCACCAGGTTTAACATTAAAAAATTCTACGTGGTGCCCACGTTGCGTTTATGTGTTTTGTACGGATCTCAGAACAAACAGCAACTTTTGCCTTATAAAATATTAAGAGGCTGGTTTTTGTAACCCAAGTGGAGAGTGTTTACAGCGCGGTACGCACTGAGTCCTTATATAAAACAGATACGCTTCGTCTTTAAAGGGTTGATCGTACATGTCTCGATACCTCGCGGGATCATCATTAGGAATTCATTTCAAAGTAACAGTTCACAAAACTGAACTAGCAGTGTGTATACATATTAAAAAGATGTAAAAAAGACGATCGGTTATGATGTAGGCGATTTGTTGTATAATGGATCCCTGGTATACTGGAAATTAATGTTAAAACATTTCGTTAATTAAAGTATAAACATGTGTAACCAGTTTAAGGTGCATAAATGTACAAGGCACGGTATGAACAAAGTAAAGAATACTTCCTCCTTTTTCTGTTCGAATTTTTAACACCTTGATGTTGGACACTTTTATTTTGGGTTCCAAACTGTTCTAAGATCTTGAAATGTTCGAGAATATATCTCCAAAATTTTGTAGCTGTTGTTAACGTTTTCTTATAATAGTATTTTATATGGTGTTTAGAACGCGCAATGTTTTGGTCCATTGCTAATTAGGTTAGAATTCAGTGACAAATTCTAGGTACGCACTTCCTTTTATAGTTTTAATTCAACAGGAAGGTAGGCATGTGCTAAGCTCAAGTGATTTTGGCAGTTGGATGACAGGATTCATGTTTTGTGCAGCAATTGGCAGTACAGTGGATTAGCAAGTGCTGGATCACGTGACTATATGATTCAGAATTTTAGACACTTTTGTATAGTTTAGAAAAGCGCCTGTTGCCTTGTGTCATGTCCGTCTGTCGGCATGTATAAGCGCTGGTCCCACTGGACTGATTTCCGTGAAATTTGGTGCAGGGGTCTTTTAGAAAATCTGTGTAGAACGTCCCGATTTGCTTAAAATTGGGCAAAAATATCGGGAAGTTTACATGAAGACCTCAGAAGGCTACGTTTTATTGTTTCCGGCGACATTAAATCGCCATCATAGCGCTCGTTGTCTTCGAGTGAAATGTTATCAGGATTTTAGGATAGCCGGGAGGTATAAACATTACACGAATGCGCCACAATGTTATGTTATACTTACATTTCCCATTTTTTTCTATCAAAAATTCATTCCTATTCAGTTGATTCTTAGTTGCAACAAACATTTCATTCGCCCAGTGTTTTGTTGCTCAAAAAAACACGGAAAATAAATTGTTATACTAAGAGTCAACGTTAAATTGTCAGTGAAATTAGTAAAAAATGCGACTGAATTCTATGGATTATTGTGCCTTATTTATGGGGCAGTGAACGATAGTGAGGACAGATATTTGTGCAGTTTTTATGCTTTTGATAGCATAGTTTGAGCCTTTAACCTTTTAAAGCCTAGCGGTAACTTTACGTACCACCACGTTTAACATTAAAAAATTCTATGTTGTGCCCACATTGCGTTTATGTGTTTTGTACGGATCTCAGAACAAACAGCAACTTTTGCCTTATAAAACATTAAGAGATTGGTTTTTATAACCGAAGTGGAGAGTGTTTGCAGCGCGGTACGCACTGAGTCCTTATATGAAAGAAATACGTTTCGTCTTTAAAGGGTTAATTGTCAGTCTCGTCTGTTGGAATGTTAGAGTGATAGTGCAAGGAAATTAGATTTGTAAAGAACAGATTTCATTAACAAGGCGGAACGCCATGACTACAGCTGAATGGGAAGTGCCGTATCGGTCGCAGATGTTCCGCTTTCCCAGAACAAAACTGCTTCAGCTTGTTTGTATCCCGAAATAGAAAGACATCGAGCGTACGGGAGATTTTATAACTACGAGGCTGTAGACTATACACCGAATAACTTCACCCTGAAGGAGGATTGCTTTTCATTTATTTTCTTGAAAAGTTTGGTACCGTTTTTAGGCGCGTTCGCAAAATAGCTTAAAGCGTCTGTTAGCTTCGTCATGTCTCTCTGCCGGTATAGAACAACTCATCTTACACTTGACGAATTTTCATGAAATTTGATATTTGTGGATTTTCCGAAAGTGTGTTGAGAAAATTCAAGTTTAATTAAATTCTAACAAGAGTAATGAGTAATTGACATGAAGACCTATGTACACTTATGATGTCTCGCAGACGTTCTTCTGAGAATCAGAAATATTTCAGAGAGTGTTGTAGAGGAAATCAAAACACACATTTTGTGTTCAATATCTGTTTCTCCGAATAGAGACGGCCATTACGAAGCTAGTAGTCCTTTTCGTAATTCAGCGAAGGCGCCTAAAAATGTTTTAAGAGACAACAATGCGCGTAGGCGTAACAGTGTACGCTCTTTACGTCACAGAATATTTATGTCTAATATTACAAGTACGTGATATTTTCAGTCTCCATGCCCTTGCAGGTAACAGCATTTTTAACGGAAATATACAGGGACAGTTTGGCATCTGATTTGGTGGTATCTTTCTGTTTACTTTGCCATGGCACACACGTACACGTGTGTGTAAATAAATAAATAAATATATATATATATATACAGTTTATCATATTAATCTTTCCATTTATTCTTGTAGCTTTAAAACCTAGGGGCTGACTCGTTAAATTAGACAGTTAATTAAGGTCCTGGGCATTTATATGCCATCGTCAGGCTATCGTGTGTGTGTGTGTGTGTGTGTGTATGTATATATAGGCCATATACAGTGTTCTGACGGTGGCATATAAATGCCTCAGGATGTTAATTGACCTTTTAAAGCCTAGCGGTAATTTTACATACTACCAGGTTTAACATTAAAAAACTCTACGTGGTGCCCACATTGCGTTTATGTGTTTTGTACGGATCTCAGAACAAACAGCAACTTTTGCCTTATAAAACATTAAGAGACTGGTTTTTATAACCGCAGTGGAGAGTGTTTACAGCGCGGTACGCACTGAATCCTTATATAAAACAGATACGCTTCGTCTTTAAAGGGTTAATCAATCGTATAATGTAGTGAGTAAGCCACTAGGTGTTAAATTTGGAGTAGAATATGGGAAGAAAATGGGTCTAGTGCAGCGTTCAGTGGACTAATGCACAAATTTAGTAGAGTGTGCTGAGCATTTGTTGCCAGACGGGATACTTGGTCGGTTGTTACATTGGTAGTGCGTAAACATGATTTTTTAGTCTACGTATATTGTGTAGTTCGAAGGAAAATCTTCGTTTCGTACCTGGTATTACGACCCACACCTCCCCCCCCCCCCCAAATTGTGGACACGTCAGCCCGGACGCTTTTATTACTACATGCTGCCATTCAGTCTGTACTGAAGGCTATAGTTTCCTGAAATGCAGTTAGAAATTGCTGGGACAATCCAGGCTATTCTTTTGCTGCACTTGGCATATTCAATACTTCAATACAATAAGTTTATCACCTGTCTGTCAGAATGGTGAAGAGGGACGAAGTCTCAAAATGTGGACATGTAAGCTGTTTTGTGAGAAACGGAGGGTTTTCATTGACTTGGGCTATTGGGCCTATTGGATTATTGGTACAAAAAAGAGAAAAATAGGAAAGCCTATAGTCTGGTGATTGTTCCTCTGTGATTTATAGAATGAGGTAGGGGTTAGAGACTAACATGAGCTCCCGTGGGACGAGGAACAGTACCTTGTCTATGCCAGATGTCAATCAATACGTCCGTCTGTGACCCTCCATCAAAGACACACTAATTACCCTGGGATGTATTGGTGTGTGAATGAGGGGGGATTGGTACCGTTGTTGCCTTTGTTGGCCGGGAATGAAATAGAATCTTACTGGAGCCCAATGTGTGGCCTGGAAGAGGATTAATTTTTACGCACAAAGGTGCAGAGGGCGAACAGGACGAGGTGCCCCATCAGGCCACAGGGGAAATTTCCGGTGCTAATGAAATAATTTTGATTAAGTTATAACAATTGTCGTGTGAATTTAACCTTTTAAAGCCTAGCGGTAACTTTACGTACCACCAGGTTTAACATTAAAAAATTCTACGTGGTGCTCACATTGCGTTTATGTGTTTTGTACGGATCTCAGAACAAACAGCAACTTTTGCCTTATAAAACACTAAGAGACTGGTTTTTATAACCGAAGTGGAGAGTGTTTACAGCGCGGTACGCACTGAGTCCTTATATAAGACAGATACGATTCGTCTTTAAAGGGTTAATTTGGCTTCTTAATATCCAACAAACCGATCCCAGTGACTGCGCGGTCTAAGGTGTGGGTCTGCGGCGGCTCGCTTGCTGGGAGTATGGGTTCGAATTCCGCCGGGCATGGATGTCTGTTTTTTGTGAGTGTTGTGTGTTGTGAGGTAGAGGTCTCTGCGTCGGGCTGATCACTCGTCCAGAGGAGCGCTATTGAGTGTGGTGTGGTGTGGGGGTGTGATCGTGAAGCATCGATAATGAGGAGGCCGTAGCACAGTAGGGGTTGTTGCGCCATGGAAAAAAACCCAAAACAGCGGCTTGACGTGAAGCAGGTTGTCTTGAGGGGGGGGGGGGGGGCCCAGAGACAGAAACGTTACAGGAAATTAATTTACAATACGTAGAAGTAAATTTAAGTTCTTCCGATAGCCTATCACTTTGTAACGACGTAAACTAAACGACAAAGAAAATACGACTTTATATTATTCGCACCGTGCATTTTCGTCTAAGTGGACTTATACACCTGTGAATGACCCCCTGATGATGACAATTTTCTCGTCGAAAGATATGTAGGGGTGTGTATACTTTTCAATGTATACTGTTCCAATAACGCATCAGTTGATGTTTATTAGTTCATGAAGAAAATAAGAGTCGAACCCGGTTATGACGACATTGGTTTTCATGACACCTCGCTTATACAGTTAGATATTCTGTGGTACCAGTTAATTCCTCACTGGCAACCATAACATGATAATCCTCGGTTATAACAACACTCGTTTATAACGACACAATATATTCAGTCCCTGTCATGACGTTATAACCGAGTTCAGCTGTAATTTACCGACTAACCAACCAAACAACCAGCCAGCCAGCCAACCAATCAACGAACGAACGAACGAACCAACCAACCAACCAACCAACCAACCAATCAAGCAACCAACCAACCAACCAACCAACCAACCAACCAACCAACTCACACGCTTGCTGAATCCATGGAACAGAGTCCTTGGGAAGTTAAAGAGGTCCTCACCTAGTGAAAGAATTCTCTCGCATTTTATGGAATCCGTCAGTTCGTTACCGTGTTTAAAAAAGCCTGTCACTGGGCCCCATCTTCTTCCAAATGAACCCGGTCGTAGTCCATGTAAACATTGTTTTTCCATGTACCCGCGGGTCGTTCGATTCCCGACTCTTGTGCCATTTCAGCCTCGTGGTGAGTGGGCAGCGGTTACTCTTTGGCCGCGGGTAACGCGCTGATAAGTGACTTGTCGAGGGGCCGGGGTTAAGAATGAGTGGAGCTATATCTCCAATCCCCATATGTCTTCAAGGCATGCATAGAGGCATTTACCTGTGCCTTTTCTTACTCCAAGGCCTTCAAAGTGGTCTGCTTTCTTCAGGTTTCCCCACCAAAACGCCCATCTATGCAACATGCACAGCCCATCTCAACCTTCGGAATTTTAATCACTTTTAACGAACCAAATTAAAGTAATAATGACTGCAGTGTGACTCTGTACTGCTGTTAGCATCGGGACATTAGATTTGTGTCTGTAATAAAACATAGTTCTGGGGCAGTGAATGGGAAATAAGTCAAGTCCGTTGCGGTATCCTTGTTTCTGAAGGAACGCTTTTATGTGACATGTGCGACGTCTTGGTGGATTGTCTTCTCTTGAACAGTGTCAGCTTTGCGCATTGGAAGGTCTTAGAGCCCTTAACCTTTTAAAGCCTAGCGGTAACTTTACATACGACCAGGTTTAACATTAAAAAATTCTACGTGGTGCCCACATTGCGTTTATGTGTTTTGTACGGATCTCAGGACAAACAGCAACTTTTGCCTTATAAAACATTAAGAGACTGGTTTTTATAACCGAAGCGGAGAGTGTTTACAGCGCGGTACGCACTGAGTCCTTATATAAAACAGATACGCTTCGTCTTTAAAGGGTTAATAAGGCCCGATTGTGAAATAGCAGTTGCGGACAGCAGACAGTGGGTGGTCCTTCAACTTAGGCTATGGCAACAGGTTTAACAACTCTTTACCATAAGAAATTTAACATAATACGAAACGGAATAGAGAGCCTTGAACCTGGACAGATCATTTGGAAGACCTAGGCATAGATGAGTGAATAGTATTAAAATGGATCTGTCAAGAAATACTAGGTGGCGTGGACTGAATTTATCTGGTTTAGGATAGGGACAGGTGTCGGGCTGTTGTGAACACGGTAATGAACCTTCGGGTTCCATAACATGTGAGGAATCTCTTGACTACCTGAGAAACCCAGTTACATGGGTTCAGTGCTCCACTGGGGTCTATACTGAGCCAGATTAATCCAGTCAACTCCCTGTTAGCACCGTAGCTGTTCTCAGTCACGGCTCTGTTTGTGTCTTAGCGGCTATTTATATGCCCTCATTTAACCTTTAAAGCCTAGCGGTAACTTTACGTACCACCAGGTTTAACATTAAAAAATTCTACGTGGTGCCCACATTGCGTTTATGTGTTTTGTACGGATCTCAGAACAAACAGCAACTTTTGCCTTATAAAACATTAAGAAATTGGTTTTTATAACCGGAGTGGAGAGTGTTTACAGCGCTGTACGCACTGAGTCCTTATATAAAACAGATACGCTTCGTCTTTGAAGGGTTAAAATAAGACTACAGGTTGAATATACCTTATTCGAATTTCCGAAATCCGAAAACCTCCAAAATCCGAAACTCTTTGCTCTCCGACATGAACACAGTGCTGTACAGATGCAGATACTTGTGATTAACTTCAATGCCCAGTTTGTTTTTAAAACCTATATATACATAAGCTGCATATGAAATATGAATGTATTTCGCGTTTAGATTTGGTTCCCATCCCCAAGCTATCTCATAATATGCAAGTATTTCAAACCTCGAAAAAATCGGAAATGCGAGACACTTCCGGTCCCAAGCATTTCGGATAAGGGATGCCCAACCTGTATCTATTTTCCTAATATTTTTCATTACGCAAGTTGTTCTCCAGGTGGTGTCTGCAGCTTATGAAGAATGTAAAGACAAAGGGGTGATCACGCCATGTGTTTCGTGTTTGACACGCAATTTGTGTTGGATCATTTGGAATTTAGTATGGATTGCTATAAATAGTGATCATGTTTGCGGATTTAGTATGGACGGAGTTAAGCATTGGTCATATTGGCACATGTATCAGTACTGCAGTGACGCAAGCCATGTAAGGATTTGCTTCGGTAATGAGTGGAAAGATATGTTCCATTCCAGTACACGTATTTTTCAAATGCATTGTTTTCTGTTTGTTTAGAGAAACAGCATCACAGATATAAACTTATTTAATCAGATACTGCTTCTCCTTGTAGATTCATGTCTTTAAATATACATGGCCAAAAATAATAAAATTTATATTTTACGTCATGTAACACAGGGGTGCACAATTGTTCCAAAAACCTGGGAGTCACCTCAAAATTCTAGGCGGAACAAGGATGTGGTTAAGCAAGTTACATACTATGAACCCACGAATATTAGGAACGGCCTACAAAATTTAGTTGCCGGGGGGGGAGGGGGTGACCTGGCGGATTTGTGCACCCCTGATCTAACATGTAAAGTGTTTTCTCCCCGTACATCGGTCGTATAATAATTGATTGCATCCTCATTCGGTCCGCAGAGTTCCTTCACCAGTCACACTCTGATGTACATTCTGCAACAAAAATCAAACACTTCGCTATTTCCTTAAGTCCCAAACCGGAAGAGACGCATGCATACTCTGGCGTCGTAATTTCAGATATTCATAACTGCGCCACACTTATTCGTATGGACGGCTCTTTACATTCTGTTAGTGACAGTTATTTATTCCGCTTATTTATAAAGTAGATACAACAACGTGCGTGCCTAATTTGAGGAACAAAGTTGGTTGATGTTACTGAGTTTTCCTATTCATCCTAGTTTGCATGGCAAATGATGACTTATACGTTGCTTGGACGTTACTACTCGCTAGTGAACAAGTGCTTGAGAGACTGGCGCAGATGGGAAGTTGAAATACATTGGTCGTGCTGTCGGCATATAATTTTCTTTTCCATATACTGTAATGGCAAAATACTTTTTTTTTTAAATACACAGCTGTATTATTTAATTGTATGTTTCAAAGGTTATTTGGACTGAACCCACAACTTTGGAAGTGCAAGGAAGCAGGTATTTCTAATATTTTTCCGTCGTTTATTGTTCACTTGCATTCTGGTTAAAATAGGCAAGGTAGGCAAGGTTTATGACTCCAGCGCTTTTAGAGTACAACGCATACGGTGCTGCGTCAGTCTACACCAGGTTTTTCTGCAATGGGCAGCTTACATTTGCTGCGTCCTTACAACGTGCAGTCCATCGGTGTAAAACATTGGCCTACCCAGGGGGGTGGGGTGCAGGCCGGCCCGCCGCCCAAAGTGAAATATAAAAAGAAAAGATGTTCTAGATATGACGATATCAAAGGTTTTACATCATTTACGCTTCAGCCTAAATCAGGCACTGAAATGGACTGATGACTGGTACAATGAAATGGACTGATGACTGGTACAATGAAATGGACTGATGACTGGTACAATGAAATGGACTGATGACTGGTACAATGAAATGGACTGATGACTGGTACAATGAAATATTGAAAAATACAGTAAAAACCTACGAATATGCAGTTTTTCTTTTTCATTTAGTTTTAATTTTCCCAATTATCCAACTAGATGTTTTCTCGAAGATTTTGACGCGATTTTCGTAAGACAGTTTTTAAAATGAAACATGAATTATATATAGCATCAGGGCCAGACCCCCCTCCTGCTCTCCGCCAAAGGAAAATTCTGCCCGCACCTGCGGTGTAAACGCTGTAGACAATTGGTGTAGTTACTTCCGGTGTACAAGAGCCGTGACGTGGTGACAGCATGTCTCGATTCGCGTGCGGATGGTCATCGTGTTAGACACGACACGCACACCGATTGTAGGAGACGTTATCGGAGATTACTATGCTGTCCGCCTCCCCGAGAACATGTTCCTTCCGTCACGTAGGCATGTTTATAACAGAAGGATCGAGGGGCTTCTTACTGTACTCGGCCCGCGGGACACTGCACTAACGTAAAGCGATGAAGCCGTACCAAGACAGGCAATCTACGTATAATGTAATACTGAGGCGCATGCGCGTAGCCATTGTTGCCGTGGGAAAGCAGTAATATTAACCTTTTAAAACCTAGCGGTAACTTTACATACCACCAGGTTTAACATTTAAAAATTCTACGTGGTTTATGTGTTTTGTGTGGATCTCAGAACAAACAGCAACTTTTGCCTTATAAAACATTAAGAGATTGGTTTTTATAACCGAAGTGGAGTGTTTACAGCGCGGTACGCACTGAGTCCTTATATAAAACAGATACGTTTCGTCTTTAAAGGGTTAAATGTTATGAGTGTGTGCCTGTACCATCAGTTATCCAGCATGCAAAGCTCATGCGCCGTATTATACTGTCATCTGTGGCCTGTCTGGCTGTAACATATTTTTCAACATTATCTCATAAATGGCACGGTTTTCGGAAAAAAGTTATTGAACATAAAATGTGTATTTTGATTTTCTCTACAACTTCTGTCTGAAACATTTCTCATTCTAAGAAGAATTCAGCGAGATATTATAAATGTACATAGATCGTCATGTAGGGTACTCGTTATTCTTTTAAGATTTTAATGAAACTCGAATTTTCTGTACAAATTTTCGAAAAATATTCAAATATCAAATTTCATCAAAATTCGTCCAGTGGGAACCGAGTTGTTCTATGCAGACAAACAGACATGTGGAGGCTAATAGTCACGTTTCCCCATCTTCTCGGACTTAACGCGATTGCAAGACCCAGTTTCAGACTTAACGCGATTTAAAAAAAAAGTAAAAATAAAGAGCAGTGCTTTTTAAACGAGTAGAACTTCTCCTTTCGGGAATGAAATCGGAATTAGACGACGGTGGCGAAAGAATACTACTGGGCGATGACACTGGCCGCGTGGTAGTCATGCTGCGGCCGATCCGGTTTCCAGTGTGCTCTGAGTTTGGATTTCAACTCGACTCACTTTTCGTTGTATGTATATACGTATATACAGATATATACATTATATATGTGTATAAGTTATATATGTATGTACATATTTTTAGTTAACCATGTCTGTAATAATTTCCGACTTGCGGCGGAGTTTTCGGAAGGTGACCACGACGTAAACAGGGGAATGTCTGTATTTGAATTCACGTACATGGAATTTTAGAATTTTGTTCACAAAAATAGTGGGCGACTTTCACACCAAATGATTTAAATTTCTTTTGGGTATCCTAAAGCATTTTTGTGGTCTCCTGATTACCACTGTGCTGTGCCTTTTTGGAACAGTTGTTAAAATTTGTATTTTCTTTTCACTTTCTTATTTTTACGTGTTCTTAATTGCAGGAACAGGCTACTTTAACCTTTTAAAGCCTAGCGGTAACTTTACGTACCACCAGGTTTAACATTAAAAAATTCTACGTGGTGCCCACATTGCGTTTATGTGTTTTGTACGGATCTCAGAACAAACAGCAACTTTTGCCTTATAAAACATTAAGAGACTGGTTTTTATAACCGAAGTGGAGAGTGTTTACAGCGCGGTACGCCCTGAGTCCTTATATAAAACAGATATGCTTCGTCTTTAAAGGGTTAAAATTTGACGAGGGCCAGCAGCGGTGGATACATGGCACATTTTTTTCTTTCATGGCTCGACAACCCTAGTATGCCAGGTCCTCCTCTTTTTCGAGGCTTCACGATTACATTCAGACACACAACACTTAGTGGAACTCCTCTGGACGAGTGATCAGCCCGACGCAGAGACCTCTACCTGACAACACACAACCCTCACAAGCAATATTCCCTCTAAGCTACACGGGTGCGCGGCAGCGCAGTAACTGGAATGCTCCCGCACACACAGAATTGTTGTCACGCAGCTGGAATTTTCTTGTTGTGCATACTACAAAAAAAAACTTTTAAATTGCCGCGCAGTCGTCAGTTCGTGTAAAAATGTTCTGCTCAGAGTAGCAGCAGGTCGGCGCAGCTGTAAAAAAAATTATAAGAGACTTTGTTCGCAAGAGACAGATATCCATGCCCCGGTGGGATTCGAACCCGCAATCCCAGCAAGCAAGCTGTCGCAGACCCACGCCTTAGACCGCGCGGCCACCAGGATCGGCACATGTCACGTATACGGCCTTTCATTTCGTGTAAACCTTTCAAAACTGCAGCGTGCCTTAAAATTCGTGGCGCATTAAATTCACACAAATGCGGTATGGATTTTAAAAATAGAACCAACTATGTGTTGTCGCTGACGTGCGCGTGTCTAAATACATACATTCAGTTCATTAGTAATCAAATTCGTTGTAAGTTATCAATGTCGATATTGTGACGTAATGAATCCTCTAACAATGCAAAATGATACGTGTTCGAGATATTTATTTCCTGGGCCACAATCAGAATCTGTTCTTGCCACAGATGTAATATTTAATCTTAACACACAACAGGTACGTTAGTATTGCCTCGGGGAGTCGGAGAGGCTTTGAATTTATTTCGTGATTAATTGCTTGTATTCTACCTGCTACTGAGATGGTAGTGCGGAGATGGAAACACGAAGTATGGAGTCATAAGAATTACCGACAAGATGTAAAGCTGGGCGTGGATCGGTCGGAGTTGTATTGAAGTGATAATATTTATTGTTTATGGCAGCGGTTGATCAAATCCGGCCCGTGGGCCTCCTCCGGTTCTGTAGCATTTAAAAGTGGTGATACCAAGACTTCAGGTTAGTGAAAAGTTGCTTAAGACGAAGAGGCAACTACGACCACTGGAAGCGGGCATCCAATATACTGGTGACTCAACCACGACCCCTGGAAACGGGAGTACAGTATACTGGTGACGCAACCACGACCACTGGAAGCGGGAGTACAGTGTACTGGCGACGCAACCACGACCACTGCAAGTGGACATGCAGTATACTGGTGACGCAACCACGACCACTGGAAGCGGGAGTACAGTGTACTGGCGACGCAACCACGACCACTGCAAGTGGGCATGCAGTATACTGGTGACGCAACCACTACCCCTGGAAACGGGCGTGCAGTATACTGGTGACGCAACCACGACCCCTGGAAGCGGGCGTACAGTGTACTGGCGACTCAACAACCACTGAAAGCGGCCGTGCAGTGTATTGGCGACACAACCATGACCACTGGAAGCGGCCATGCAATATACCGGCGACGCAACCACGACCACTGGAAGCGGACGTGCAGTGCACTCGCAGGTGCTGTCGCAAGGTGCCAACCTTCAGCATGACGATGCAAGACCACACAGCGCACATGGGACACGATTTGATGCAGCCGTTTCACTGCGAAATTCAGGACCATTCGCCCTATTATTTGGGCCACTGAAGCAGCATTTCGGTGGGCAGCGTTTCCACGATAATGAACTAGTGGAAATCGTTCTTCGTGAATGGTTGTGAATGCAAGAGCCCGTTTTTTATCGCTACAGAATTTCTGAAGTCGTACCAGTGTGGGAAAAATGCATCAATATGCTTGCGGATTATGTTGAAAAATAACGAATAAATGAGCTAGGTTCAACATTGCACTGACGTTTCTTTTAACTAGTTAACCTCAGTTATTGGACGACCTTTGAAATATGCAGGCTAGTACCTACGGTGTATCATTCTAGTACAGTACATAGAAGCAAAATCTTTGCGTTGAAAATGACGTTCTGAGTCTGATTTAAACCCTTAAAGACTAAGATAAACCAGAATCGTATTTATAGATTCATTTCGCAGTAAACACGCACTTTCTCAGTTACAAACCAATACACCAAGATATTTTTAGGCGCATTCGCAAAATTGAGATAAGCGACTATTAGCTTCGTTATGTCTGTCTATCCGTCCGTCCGTCTGTGTGTGTGTCCTGAGGTAGCAACTCGGCTCCCCCTGGAGGGATTTTCATGAAACTTGATATTTGATTATTTTTCGAAAATATTTAGAGAAAATTCAAGTTTCATTAAAATCTGACAAGAATATGGGGTACTTTATATGGAGACCTATGTACATTGATGATATCTCGCTGAATTATCCTTAGAATGAGAAACTTTTCTGCCAAAGTTTTAGGGAAGTCAAAAACGCATATTTTATATTCAATGACATTTTTTTCCGAAAATTGTGCCTTTTTTGAGGTAATAAGGAAAAATATGGTAGAGCTAGACAGGCTACAGATGAAAATATAATACGGCGCATGCGCTTTGCATGCTGGATAACTAAGGGTACAGACACACAATCGGAATATTTAATACTAATTGCTTTTCCAAGGCAACGGTAATTACACGAATGAGCCGGAATGTTATGTCTACACGTACACTGCCTGCCGTATTAATTGTTAATATTACTCATTGCGTGCCGTGTGCTTGCAATCATTTCTATACACCAACATACACGCACACAACAGAATTATAATTTATCCATACGCATAAACCCCCCTACGTCTTTCAGCGATAAAGCGCCATCTTCAGGGAGACATAATACAAAGGAATATATAATATTAATACACCAATTATACATGCAGCATGTTAAAAATGTATAAAATATATAAGATGGCAGTTGTATTTTTGCTGCTATTTTGCGTAATTTTAACATTGTAATGTGACATTGGGGTATTAATATTATGCATTCCTTTGTATTGATGTCTCCCTGAGGATGGCGACGTAACGCTGAAAGATGCAGGAGGTTTCATGTGTATGGATAACTGCTAATTTTATTGTTTGCGTATGTGGTTGTAAGTAAATGAATGCACCAAGGCCTTGTTTTACGCCCTAGTCGTGTTCTTGAAAAAGTGGACGTAAATTAAAGATAATATTCACATTAGATATAAGAGGTTAGGGTAATAGAAGGTACCCAGCTAAAGTGCGCTAAACCGAAAATGAAAGAGCGTAAATTAAGAAGTGGTGTAAAGTGGTAAGGGACTTTAAAGCAAGGCGGCGTAAAACAAAAGGACCTACAATGAGGCTCACATATGTGCTAACTTTGTATAGAGAAATAATTGCTGTTTGTTCTGAGAGCCATACAAAACATATAAATACACTGTGTGGGCAGAACGTAAGATTTTTAAATATAAAAAGTTGTGGTATATAAAGTAAGCACTGGACATTAAAAGAGAATGTACTTGCGTGAGTTCATGTTTCCGCTGGGGTGTGTATGAGATCTTCGCTCTTCTGAGATGTTACATTGCGTAACGTCCCAGAAGAGCGAGTATCTCGTTATCTACTTCTTCATGCAGTCGGCAGTTACGCAGGTCCCGTGTTCGCTGATCACTTCCGTGTACCTGTTTGCGCTTTTGGGAAACGTGTCGTCATTCAGTTTGTGTCCACACTACTTTCATTTGCTGCCACAGTCATGTCTGTTTTCATCTACATGAAACGTTCGTAATTCGGTTTGCTACGCATTGACGCCGCGAAAAATCTCACAAGAATTTTAAAAATTTAAAAATTACAGAGTTTGTAGACACGATGATATTTTAATCTTTTTAAAGCTTAGCGGTAACTCTACGTATGACCAGGTTTAACATTAAAAAATTCTACGTGGTGCCCACATTGCGTTTATTTGTTTTGTGTGGATCTCAGAACAAACAGCAACTTTTGCCTTATAAAACATTAAGAGACTGGTTTTTATAACCGAAGTGGATAGTGTTTACAGCGCGGTAGGGACTGAGTCCTTATATAAAACAGATAAGCTTCGTCTTTAAAGGGTTAAACATTTTGCGTGAGCCAAATTCAGCCACTGAAATCGGCTGTGGACACATTCGAATTTTGAGAAATAAAATGAAAAAATATATCTTAGTGAAATTTAAAGAAAACAAGAAGATTAGACGTGATTTAAGTTAGATGAGTGAGTCACAGAACATGTGGATGTATTTTTATGTATATAAATGCAATTACAAACAAGTTTGTATTACACTTAATATTATACATGTTCCGTACAGTCTCCTTTCACAATATACACATTTATTTTGCCAACTACTGCACAGACTTTTTATGCTCGTGGTGTTTCTCCTGTACGTTTCGACTGTTACTTCCAGCCATCCTCAGGGAGCTAACATCCTACAGTCCACGCAGCATACAGTCCGTCCTTCATAGTCGTTAACACACAAGTACGCAGTTAGAGTTACAACACAATACAATACATACAATACATTTTATTCATTACTCTATTTGATTGTATTGTAATTCTAACCACGCACTTGTGTGTTAATGACTATGAAGGCAAGGGGTGTACGACTTGCCATTCGAGGACGGACTGCATGCTATGTAGACTGTAGGTTGTCAGCTCCCTGAGGATGGCTGGAAGTAACAGTCGAAACGTATAGGAGAAAGAGTACAAGCGTAGAAAGTTATGTGCAGCAGTTGGCAAAATAAAAGTGTATATACAGTAATAATAAACACAGTCCAACACACCACAGTATATATATATTTTTTTGCACACTATGTCATTTACTCTGAAGTTGTGCCAAGACACTACATGTTTCGGCTCGGCCGAGCCATTATCAGGTACATGTATAAATGTTAATATATATGTATATATATTGTGGTGTGTCTGACTGTGTTTATTATTACTGTATCTAGAATAACACACCAGGATGACCCAACTTAAAAAAGTATATATTGTCAATTTTATGTAACTTATATTTATGACATTATTTTTATAACATAGTTTTTAAAATCAAATATAAATAATATATAGCCCGAGGGTCAGCCCCCACTCCCCCCATTTAAAAAAACTTTGGGTTCGCACTTCCTCTAAAATTTTGGTAATTGTAATGAATTTTACATAAGTATGCCTCCTTTACAGACTTTTCCCTTACTATGGTTTTTCTTTGTTTTATAGCACATTAGTCGAACTTACGGCTGGGAAGATCTAGAAGGCGTTACGTTTGTTTAAATGCAGCATTAGTTTTAATGCAGGTACATTACTGGTGCCTTGGCTTTGACTGATCTTAAATTTTGCAGTCACTGGGTTTAACATAATCCTTATGTCTTTTTTTTTCGTTTACAGGTAAGTCGAGTTTTCGTTATTCTACCACTGAACGTTACGGACATCAGCAAGTAAGTACTGCATGGATTATGCCTGCGTTCTTCTCTGTGGCCTGAACAGCCCAACTCGGGCCGAGGCCGCCTCATTGTTCAGGTTTCTACCTCACACACAGTAAGACACATACAAGCGGTAGGACTCCTCTCAATAAGTGATCAGCTCGTTACACAGGCGGCTACCTACACAACACACAACAAACACGAGAGGTGAACATCCGTGTCCTCAGCGGGATTCGAACCCGCCATGTCAGCAATCAAGTGGCTTGACACCAACGCCTTAAAACACACGGCCACCGTGATCGGCTGGGTCTACATTACGGTATTTAGATTTTCCCTTTTCCATTGTCTAGCGAGTAGAATCGCATTTTTCCTTTTTTTTTCTCATTTGTTTAAAATGTACTCGTCTGTTTGTCCATTGTCTCTTCGTATTTATATAAAATTTGATACTGTATGCTTAAATCCAAGGTCTGGCTGATTTAGTTGTAATGGTGTATATAGTCCTAGTTTTATTTTCAACCCATCTCTGAAATTGGTGTTGGTGTGGTTCACTGTACAGGTCTCAAAAATTTAAATATCTGTTGTAATAAAGACTGATAGCATTATATACCGTAGTTTTAAACACCCTGTATGTACGGCTTCATGTTAGTGTGGTTGATTGTACAGGCCACAGAAATTTAAATTTCTGTTTAATGCAATCTGAAAGCAGAATAGACTTTAGTTTTGAACATTCTGTATCACTGCGGCATATTTGCACGTTGCACGAGATGGTGTCAGTCTGGTTCATTGTACAGGTCTCAAAAACTTAAGATTCTGTTGTAATGAAGTGTGTTAGCAGAATAGACGACAGTTTCGAACACTTTGTACTACCGCGGCATATTTGCATGTTGGACGACTTGGTGTTTGTGTGGTTCATTGTACAGGTCTCAAAAACTTAAATGTCTCTTTTAGTGAAGACTGTTAGCAGAACAGACATTAGTTTTAAACACCCTGTATCACCGCAGCATATTTGCACGTCACACGACTTGGTGTTAGTGAGATTCATTGTACAAGTCTCAAAAATTTAAATTTATCTTGTAATAAAGTCTGTTAGCAGAATAGACTGTAGTTTTAAACATCCTGTATCACCGCAGCATATTTGCACGTCACACGACTTGGTGTTAGTGTGATTCATTGTACAAGTCTCAAAAATTTAAATTTATCTTGTAATAAAGTTTGTTAGCAGAATAGACTGTAGTTTTAAACACCCTGTATCACCGCAGCATATTTGCACGTCACACGACTTGGTGTTAGTGTGATTCATTGTACAAGTCGCAAAAATTTTAAATTTATCTTGTAATAAAGTCTGTTAGCAGAATAGACCGTAGTTTTAAACACGCTGTATCACCGCAGCATAGCTGCACGTCTTTCCGTTTGAACATCTAGAGTGGGATGCCAGGGTTTTTGTATCACCGTTACGAGATCCTCGTAAGTGGTTGTCGACTGACTGGCAGTTAATCCAGCGGCTGTTAACGGTAGCAGTAATATTTTGTCAGCACTGTACACGTACCCTGTCTCTCCTGTCAAAACGTCAGTAAACATCTGTGCTGCGTAATCACTAGCAGCTCGCACTACGTGATCACGTACGTGGCGAGCAGAAAGACCTCGCTAGACTGGCTAACGTGTCCGGCAGGTACGAAGTCAAGTTTGCTGTCGTGGAGACACTAGAAATTACTGATTCATACACTGGGAGTCCCCGCAGTGCTCAGTCTGATCGTTACGCCGTGTGCCCGTCTAGCAATTACGCTAAACTGAGGCCACATAAAGAAGCCTCATGGATCGATCACCTCCCATGTTGTTACTCTCCTTCGTTCCCTCCAGTCATTTTTTTACACGAATGCTGATGGTGGCAACCTTCGATGGCATGGAACGCTTTGGGCTCGTTGATGTATACTAAACGGGCCGAAGCCTGTGAAACAAGGTTCTGAGTGGGAAGTCTCAAGCCCCGTTTTTTCATTATCCATGGGACTTCTTTTCGTCGCCACGTATATTTGCAGTTTTAAAAACAGCCCAGTAAATGTAGAATAGGCTGCAAAGTTTTCCTTCTAACTTGCGCGGGTGCGCGGCCGCGCAGTAACTGAAATGCTGCCGCGCACACTGAATCGTTGCCGCGCAGCTGAAATTGTCCAATTTTCGTTGTAGATTTTATTATTGTGCGTATTACAAAGAACTTTTATAAAGTGCCGCGCAATTGCCAGGTCGTGTAAAAATTTTCTGCTCAGAGTAGTAGCAGGTCCGCGCAGCTGTAAAAAAATCTAGAGTGAACGTTGTTACCGACGTTTCGGGACAACCTACCTGTCTCATCTTCAAACGTCAAGCACACATTTGAAGACGGGGCCTATGGACTGTCCCGAAACTTTGGTAAACAACTACCAATCTACGCCACTTAACAACCCAGAGGAGCAAAGTCCTCAAAAAAACACATACGAAAATTAAATAAGAAGTACCACTTGGCAGAAGCTGCACATGGGGGGAGAACAGCAATCAAATCAGTTCCACAGACTTGAGGTGTGGACTTGTGGACCGCACTCAACAACGTAAAGAACGATCTTCCGAAGTGGAATTTCTGAGCAGTTAAGCAACTGTCAGCCCCTTAAAGACAAAGACAATAACACTTCTACCGAACTGTAGTCTCAAAAAATTAAATCAGCACCTGTCCACACCAACTAAATTCTATTTATTATAAAAAACTACATATTTTATGTTGCTCAAGCCGTGCATTGTAATAAGTGTACAGTATCACAGACCAACCACATGCACACTTTATTGTACACTAAAATGTTCAAAATACACTCCTACATGTTTCTAACCAATCAGTCGGTTCATCTTCAGGGAGAATCACAATTTCACAAATCACACACTGTCCAACAATATGGATCCAAAATCTGGATGTAGTTGTTTCAAATACACCAATTTAGTTGTTAAAATGCAGATAAAATTAGGGTGAAAAACGCACAGTATTTTCCAGTGCGTTAAAAACTGCTCCACGTATATCGATGGATGTCAACACACCCTAATTTTATCTGCATTTGAACAACTAAATTGGTGTATTTGAAACAACTACATCCAGATCTTGGATCCATATTGTTGGACAGTGTGTGATTTGTGAAATTGTGATTCTCCCTGAAGATGAACCGACTGATTGGTTAGAAACATGTAGGAGTGTATTTTGAACATTTTAGTGTACAAGAAAGTGTGCATGTGGTTGGTCTGTGATACTGTATAGGACTACATGTTTCGACCCATCTCAGTTCATCCTCATGTTCACAGTTGGTCTTTAAAACATATTAAGGAAGAAATACGCATTATGTAAGTCCGCAGAACACACTTTAAAATAACTAAAAATCTTATAATTATTATGGTCATGAACACGAACAGTATGTGTGTGTGTGGATAGAAGTTCTATAAAAATTGTCACAACAGTTTTAATAACTTTGCGTTTATCGACTTACACAATGTATATTTCTTTCTCAATATATTTTAAAGACAAACTGTGAACCTGAGGATGACCTGATATAGATCGAAACATGTTGCACTATATAACAAATAGAATTTAGTTGTGTCTGGACAGGTACTGACTTAGGTGTACTATTCTTTCAATCAGATTCGCATTTCTGTCAACGTATTAATTTGTGTATGCTTGTGTCGCAATTCATCCTGAAAAACATCAAATCACAATTTGAAATCCCTCGAATATTGAACTGGGATAAAAAACTGAACTTTGTAACTATTTTACGCCTTAATGTAAAGCAATATTTGTGCTCTTTCAACAGTGCAAATCGCGACGTACTATGAAAATACAGAAACAAAGAAAAACAGCTTGTACCTTTGCCCTTCAAGCAGGGCTGTGCAGTCGATACACAAACCCTCCGACTCCGGATCCGACTCCTCGATTTTTCCGACCCCTTCATAAAAGCTCCATATGTATTAATAATGGTAAACCTATAAGACGTTTCATCACCACCACGTGAATCATCAGGCTACTTTTTAGACTTATAACCTATATTTAAGTATAAGTCTAATGGTTACTGTAGCTGTCAGGGCTCTGGAGTTGGAGTATCTAGTTAAGATTTTAGACTGAGGTCGGAGTCGGATTCGGTACATTTTTACCGACTCCGACTCCACCTAAAATTCCTTCCGACTCCGACTCCACAGCCCTGCCTTCAAGAGACTAGAATGGCACTGTGCAAACAAATTCTTGACTTTTTTGACTACATTTATGAACATTCAGATGTGCTATAACAGCTGAATTGCTGCAAAGTCTAATGGTTACTGTAGCTATCAGGGCTCTGGAGTTGGAGTATCTAGTTAAGATTTTAGACTGAGGTCGGAGTCGGATTCGGTACATTTTTACCGACTCTCCCCCCATGTGCAGCTTCTGCCAAGTGGTACTTCTTATTTAATTTTCGTATGTGTTTTTTTGAGGACTTTGCTCCTCTGGGTTGTTAAGTGGCGTAGATTGGTAGTTGTTTACCAAAGTTTCGGGACAGTCCATAGGCCCCGTCTTCAAATGTGTGCTTGACGCTTGAAGATGAGACAGGTAGGTTGTCCCGAAACGTCGGTAACAACGTTCACTCTAGATTTTTTTACAGCTGCGCGGACCTGCTACTACTCTGAGCAGAAAATTTTTACACGACCTGGCAATTGCGCGGCACTTCAAAATTTCTGTAATATGCATAATTAGGATATTTACAATGAAAATTGAAAAATTCCAGCTGCGAAGCAACAATTCAGTGTTCGCGGAAGCATTTCAGTTACTGCGCACCCGCGCAGATTAGAGAGAATATTGACTATCAACCTAGGCCGCGTAACAACCCAGAAGAGCGAAGACCTCAGCTACACTGAGAAAGAAGCCTGAAGTCTCGCACAGTGTATTTTATAGCCTATGTTTGTGATCTTCCCCATGCATTCTACCTGTCTCTGCTATTTGATACTCGATCTTGTGGCCGTGGTAGTGTTTTGTGGAGTACAATGTACTTTAAAAATATATTTTGCGTACAAGTTGTCTTGCTTGGAGAAGATTATGTTTTCTTAGCTGCTGGAATGTATTCATACATAACGAATATGTCAGAAGGAATATAGTGGCTGTACTGTGGCTGAGGCGTAGAGTCGTCAACTTCTCATCGCGGAGGCCTGTGTCCATTTTCAGACTGGTGCGTCTAGGGTTTGTAATAGATCAAGTGGCACTGGGACAGGTGTTTCTTTCCAGTACTTCAGCTGTTTTCTGGCAGTATCATTCCACCAACGCTCCATACTCATTCATTCTTCACAGACGCTATATGATCTTACCAACTGACAGCGTCGTTGAATACTAACTTCAGATTCATGTTTTCTTTTCCCTTCGTGTCGTTTTGGTTCAATTGGTCATGTAGAGGAAATTATTCATTTTCGTGTGTTCCCCCTTGCCGATGAGGATGGTAGATATTTTTATGTTCACAAGCCATCCAAAAAGATAGCGTGCGCTGATATAGTTCCAGCATTCAACCCCCACGATCTCTTCGGGTGCCCAGCGCAGTTTCTATGCGGCGATTTCGTTTTATATTTCCGAAACCTTGCAATGTCTTGCGCCCACGCTTCGTGTGACCCTTCTTCTTTCATGCGTCCTGCTAAGTGTTTTGTTCATCACGTCCAGAAAGCACACCATCAGAGCCTGTCGTGCCGAGTCTCATGGATATACACACCATTACGGCAAACTTAATTAAACTTTTAAAGCCTAGCGGTAACTTTACGTACCACCAGGTTTAGCTTTAAAAAATTCTACGTGGTGCCCACATTGCGTTTATGTGTTTTGTACGGATCTCAGAACAAATAGCAACTTTTGCCTTATAAAACATTAAGAGACTGGTTTTTATAACCGAAGTGGAGAGTGTTTACAGCGCGGTACGCACTGAGTCCTTATATAAAACAGACACGCTTCGTCTTTAACCATTTAAAGACGAAGCGTGTATGTTTTGTATAAGGACTCAGTGCGTACCGCGCTGTAAAAACTCTCCACTTCTTTAGTGCGTTCCACTTCGGTTATAAAAACCAGTCTCTTAATGTTTTATAAGGCAAAAGTTACTGTTTGTTCTGAGATCCGTATAAAACACATAAACGCAATGTGGGCACCACGTAGAATTTTTTAACGTTAAACCTGGTGGTACGTAAAGTTACCGCTAGGCTTTTAAAGGTTAAAGGGTTAATCTTCTGAGACTCGATACAGCTGAAATGATAAAATCATTCTGTTTTATGTGTTTTTCGAACTGAGTACACTCAACCCTCACTTTTCGCCGTGTTAGGTTCCAAGACCCCCGTCCACTGCGGAAAGGGAACATCCGCAAATAATTGACCGCCCCCCCCCCCAAAAAAAAGTTATAGTACTTTTTTAAGTGTTTTTTTCCTTTATTTGCAGAGACACTGTGATAGGTGCTGCTTCTTGTTTACCTCCGACTCGTGAAGATTTACTGCTTGAAACGATGTAATACCCAGAATGCTTAGACCTTCCATCACATTAAATGGGAGAGTCTTCCTACTAATTACTACCTGAAAACATAAAGACAGCTTCTCATGAAGGTCGTTGCTCTGTTCTTAGTTCGCTATTCCTGATATAGTGAGACGTCTTGTGTGCCTGCACTAGATCATAAAGAGGGTTATGTCTTACGTGATGTTGAGTTTGTTTGTTTGTTTGTTTGTTTGATTAGCCGTTCTTAAATAAATCTGTGAATGTGATTAGTTAAAGTGCTGGGTATATCAGATAGGTAGGAATTAGGAGTAAAACGTTCAGACTTCTTGCTAATACTAAATTTAATCGAAATTCTTTCAACATTTACGGAGATGGCACGCGGACAGCAGACGTTAGAGTGTTGCCTTATGCAGCGCGGTGATAAAGAGGCAGTGATCATAGCGCGTTGGACAAAACCGTGTTATGCAGAATTCTTATGGGGAGAAGAGGGTTACGTGAACACGGACGTTTATGGATCTTCCTGTTATTTGAAATACATGTATTTTTTGTACATTAAACCTTTAAACAGCGTTTGGGTAGCAGATGCTGCCAGCTTCAGCGCTTCAGTGAGTAATCGTCCGCGGTTATCCAGGTGTATTTACATTTTTCAGCTTTTGGCAATTTTTTGCCACATGTTTAATTATTTTCAGCTGCATGTAACCAAACCCCACTGTGCAAAACCGCGTTGTGCGAGGGCTACTCTATGTGCTATTCTCCTATACACTAAATTTGCACACGTTGATACAAACTACGTTCTTGCGTTCAGCAACGTAATTTGGCTCTTAATGTGCCGATCGCACTGGCAGCGCGATCTAAGGAGTGGGTCTGCGGCCGCTTCCTTGCTGGGATTGAGGGGTCGAACCCCGCCAGGGGCACGGATGTCTCTTGTGAATTTTGTGTGTTGTTGGGTAGTGGTCTCTGCATCGGGCTGATCACTCGTCAAGAGGAGTGCTACCGAGTGTGGTGTGCCTGAGTATGATCGGGAAGCCTCGACATTGAGTAAGCCCTGGCCCACTAGGGGCTGTTGCGCCCGGGGCGGGCCCCCCCAATTTCGCTTCTAATTTTTGGTTATGGTCAGGGTGCCTCCACAATCTGCTAGTTTTGGGCCAAAACCAAAGAGGACAATAATTTAGGGTCATAAATCCAATTAAAATTGCATGCAAACTGCTACGCTTTGCTACAAATGTTATTATGCAGTTTGTATTTTCTTTTTTTTTCTTATCTCCTATAACGTCTCGTAGAAGAAAAATGGAGCTTGGGAAGAAGCCGGTAAATTGAGTTCGAATGTTTGGAGAGTCCTACTGTGTACACTGCAATTATGTAAATTACGAGGATATAAATTGTTCATTTTTAATGACAAGCAGTTCAGGGGTTTGTCTGGAGGCATTAACGTGTTGAATGATGTGTGACTGGCGGCTGATTGAGCAAGCGAGTCAACGACCGACAGCCAGCAGATTCTTTTGACGTTGTGTGCGGTACAAATACGAAATGGTTAGCTCGCACATCAAGGCCGTACAAACTTGTACGTCCTGGGGCTACGTTAAGAGCCCTTCGAACGGTTGAGGTCCCAATAACTCTACCTATTGAGGCTTATTGAGATACTTCGTGATCCCTTTGGCAGTATTTCTCTTCTACATATTAGATTTTCGCCTCGTAGGTTACCGTAGGTGGGAGCAGGCGGTTGCTCAGTTGGTTAAGGCACTGCGCTACAACCAGGAAGGTTGCGGGTTCGATTCCCAATTGTCTCATTGGAATTTTTCATTGACATAATCCTTCCGGCCGCACTATGGCCCTGGGGTCGACTCGGCCTCTAACAGAAATGAGTACCAGGGATATCTCCTTGGGGGTAAAGGCGGACAAGCATTTTTTGTACGCCTCCTGAAGACGGTAACTTGGTTACGGAAACATATGTAGGGTGATAATACATACTTACAAACGAGTTTGTGTATTTGTTGGTTTGATTCAAACAATTGTAATAATGTAATTGTACTTATAACAATGCATTTGTAACAATATGCAGTACGTATAAATCTACCTGTCGCTTATACAGTAGGCTAATTGCGATCGTTTTTTCTTAAACATTTGTAACAAAAAAAACTGTTTCGTTTATGGTAAAATTTTTATCCGGAGTGCGGTTTATATTTGATCTAGACCAACCAACATTAAATTCTGACTTTAGCCTGCCAGGTTAAGTCTAGTCGAAATCCGTTGACTAGTTCTGTAGATGAAGCATGCCAGTTGGCTGAATCGCCTTCCCCATTTCGCGTTCATTTTTATCTCGTGCTGCGAACGCATACAATTTCCGTCTGTTTGATGCTTGTCCGTTTCTTTCTGAAAGGAGCAGCTTGGCCTAGCCTGTCTTGTTTGTAGTTACATTTGCTTTGCATGTTAAACCACACGAACAGTTCGTGAATTTTGTTTCTCGGTTCAGTGGACGTGGGTAGGTACAAAGAATCAGTCTGTGGTTATCAGAATGAAATTCGATGGACTCCCGCCCATCCTTGTTCAATAATTCATGCCCGTGGAGGCAAACTGCCTGTAGCAAGCTGGGTAACGCGGGATGTTCTAGTCTCGCTAAAGCTTGCGGGTAATTCTGCGTATAAAGTTAATGTAGACGCTGACAGGACATAAGATGGAACAAGTCGAAAGCACATCGAGCCGACAAAAGGTTTGTAGAAATTCTGAACGACAAGCCCCACGCCATTTGCACCTACTTATAATGCAATAGCTGTCGCGTAATTTACTGAACTGGCTTTCTTGGAAACATATAAAAGAAACGGTAAGTTATTAGTACAACAAATTAACCCTTTAAAGACGAAGCGTATCTGCTTTATATAAGGACTCAGTGCGTACCGCGCTGTAAACACTCTCCACTTCGGTTATAAAAACCAGTCTCTTAATGTTTTATAAGGCAAAAGTTGCTGTTTGTTCTGAGATCCGTACAAAACACATAAACGCAATGTGGGCACCACGTAGAATTTTTTAATGTTAAACCTGTTCGTACGTAAAGTTACCGCTAGGCTTTAAAAGGTTAAACCAATATCTGCCCAAACACAATTAAATTTTGTTTACTGTGTACAGCTACACGTTTCGACCTATTTCAGGTCATCCACAGGTTCACAATTGGGTCAAGAAGCCTTGAACTTCTTGGCGCTTGAAGATGGGACAGATACGTTGTCCCGAAACGTCGGTACACAACTACGACTCAACGTTGCGTAATATCCCAGAAGATCGCAGATCTGGCGGGGCATTCGGCTTTCCCCAGCAAAACCATTGCCAAGATCAGCGGCAAACTCCTCAGTCACTAACAGTACTTTGTGTGTATATTGTCCGTGGACCAGGATAGCGCATTCCACCAGGGTTCGTTTCCCGTCATGACAAAGGATTTTCTTTTTCCACTACACGAGATCTCTTGAGACCCAACCAACTGTCAACTGTTCGGGGGCTCAGTACTTGGGATTAATGCGTCTGAAGCGTGAAGTTTACTATTAGCGCCTGTCTCATAGTAAGATCTAAAGTGCGTGGTATTTTACGTTTACTTGTAACGCTTGGATTATTCGCAGTGTATTATAATTTGCCACAAATCTGTTGCAGAGCTGTTGTCGTAATTTTAAGTAGTTACTGGGCTATGTTTTAGTTTTTCCAGCTCCTCTCTCTCTCTCTCTGTACATGGTGGTTGCTTGGTGAGGGGGCGAGTGCTGCCGTTTCGGTCAGCTTAGTACAAGAGGTGGAAAATTTGCGCCAAAATTAATGTTTTAAGTAAAAAAATGATTTCTGTTCTCAGCAGATTTTAAATTAATTGAGCTAAATAAAAGGGAGCTTAATAATTGTGATTCTTTTCAAGTTCGTATTTTCTATAAAAAAACAGTGGAAAACACTAACAAATGCACATTAAGTTTTAATATTCTCTGTTTTATGCTTCTTTACTCCTACATGTTTCGGCCCTTCTGGACCATCCTTAGGGGGATTCTTAATATGCATTTGTTGGTATTTTTCCATTGTTTTTATGAGTTAATGGACGAAGATGAAACCGACTAAATTCGTAACTTCTGTTAGATGGGGTCATTGTGGTTACTCGCCCCAGGCGCCCAGAAACCGTAGCAACGCCACTGCCTAGATATTGTACATTATCACTGCAAAGCGAATGGAAGCAAACCGAGAAGCGGTGTGCCATTTTATTTCAGGGCTGTGCTAAAAATACCACACATTTACGTAGTGTATAATGTTACCAGTTAGCAAATATTTTCTCCGGGATGTTTATATTATGCCTGACTCAGAACACACAACTGACATTAAACACAATAAATCTGGGTTCACATTTACTCGGGATGCCAAGAAAAACAGCTGTGGGCCTATATAAAGTCAGGAAACACGGTATGGCTAACAGATTGGAGTGCTAACTGACACAGCAAATTGATATGTTACGCTTACAAAGCGAGTAGGTAATTCTGTGCAGCAGAATCCTGCTTGAGAAGCTGATGGTTATTTATCTGGCCGAGCAATCACCCCCATGATTTCATGGAATGACCCTGTAATAGATTAGTTTCTGAATCCATTATTTATTCAGGAGTTTGGAAAATGAAAGATTATGTGGTTTATGTAAAACAGACATTTATTTGAATGTGGTTGCACGTTGAGAATAACCGTGCTCCATTTACTGTAAGGCAGTGATGGGCAACCCGCGGTCCGCGAGAGTTTTCGAACACACTTTACTTACCTTCACACATCAGTATGCAGGGCGGATTTCTGTATGTGATTGGGGTAACTCGGCAAAATTACTTAAAATTTGATAAAAATATTGAAGTTGTAACGGGGTTCGTGCATATTGCGTGTGCAAACATACTGTGTTGGAAACTTTACAGTGGGAGAAGGGAAAAAAATATAAAGCAGTAAGATCCAGCGTCCCCTTATTCTTGCTGTTTCACGCTTGTTCTGACAGTAATTGGTGCAAGTGTATTGCAGGCATAATTTTAAAGAATGGAATGCCGTGTAGTTCTTAAAAAAATATAAAAAATAAAGAAACAGGGCAAGCTGCTCACTGGCGTTGTATTCTTAAAAATTATGTACATTCTAAAGTTTAAATCATAATTTTTTGTGATATGAATTTTACTGTTAATTAATTAATGATAATTTCAGTCTTTTAGTTGCTTTGTATAAAATATGTTTTCCTCCAAAAATAAGAATTTTAACCTTTTAAGTCCTAGCGGTAATTTTACGTACTACCAGGTTTTACATTAAAAAATTCGACGTGGTGCCCACATTGCTTTTATGTGTTTTGTACGGATCTCAGAACAAACAGCAACTTTTGCCTTATAAAACATTAAGAGGCTGGTTTTTATAACCGAAGTGGAGAGTGTTTACAGCGCGGTACGCACTGAGTCCTTATACAAAACAGACACGCTTCGTCTTTAAAGGGTTAAACATTGCTGCCGGGATAGCGCCTAAGGCATAGCCACTGGCTACGGGCTGTGCGGTCTGGGGTTCGAAATCCTGTTGGGGCGAGATTTTCAGTACCGGTCCAGACAGGCCCTGGGGCGCACCTGTCCTCATGTATAATGGGCACCGGGTCTCTAACTTTGGACTGAAGAGGGCGGGGCGTGGTGTTGACCACCCTTCCCCATCTAGCGCAGATGTTAAAGAAACATTAGAGCTGTACGTCTTCTCTCCCTCTGGTACTTAATGGCCTGATATAGAGCAAAATGTACCTTTTTAGTCGCTTTTCGCAAAATCGCGAAAAGCGACTATTAGTTTTGTCATGTCTGTCCTTCTCTCCGCATGAAGAACTTGGCTGCCACTAGACGGATTTTCATGAAATTTTATATTTGCAAATTTTTCGAAAATCCGCCGAGAAAATTGATTTTGAATTACAATCTGAGTAGAATAACGGGTACTCTACATGAAGACGTATGTACATGTATGATAATAGCATGCTACACTATTGGTAGAATGAGAAATGTTTCAGACACGTGTTGTATAGGAAATCAGAACACACATTTTGTGTTCTTTTTTCCGGAAATCTTGACGCTTGTGAGATAATTGGGAAAAATATGGTACAGACATGCCACAGATGGCAATATAATACGTCGCATTCGCGTTGCATGCTGGATAACTAAGGCGAGAATACAGACACACAATTAGGGATGTAACAGTTATTGCTTTTCCACGGCAACAGTGGTTACGCCCACGCTTTAGTGCAAAGTTTGACGTACATTGCCTGTCTTGTTCAGGTATCAGTTGAGCCAGGACACAATCAAACACAATCAAACACAATTTAGACTAGTTTAAAACAGTACTTTTGTTTAAAACCCGACCGTTATATTCATATGAAGCATAACCATTACCCTGTCGGGCCGAAACATGTTGCGTGTTTAAAAAAAAACACGCGTGATTTCAGGCTTCCGTCACGATGTAGATGAGACCTGCGGTCTTATGGGATATTACGCAGCGTTGAATGGCAGCTCTGTACTGACGTTTCGGGACAACCTGTCAGTTCCATCTTCAGGGGTCAAAACGTTCGGACTTCTTGATCCCTGAAGATGGGACCAATAGGTTGTCCCGAAACGTCGGTGCAGAACCTGCCTTCTTCTGGGATATTACGCAGCGTTGAATGGCAGCTCTGTACTGACGTTTCGGGACAACCTGTCAGTTCCATCTTCAGGGGTCAAAACGTTCGGACTTCTTGATCCCTGAAGATGGGACCAATAGGTTGTCCCGAAACGTCGGTGNAATGCTGCTAATTATCATACGTCAGCAATCTCACTCCTAAGCAGCTGACCACGCCTTGTGGCACAAGGCCGTCTCGGCTTTCTCTTAACGACATCAGCACGCAGACAAGTTAACTGGACTGAGAAATATTCATACAATAAACAACAGAAAAAATGAGTGCAAAAAATAATGACTCTGTGATTAACAGACACGATTTTTCCAGCTTCAGAACTCGAGGAGTATCTCACTAGGGATAACTCGTTCGAGCCACAGAGAGTAGCTATAAACTGAGTGCGAACACCGTCAAAAACATAACTCAGTTACTGTCAATATTTTGTTTCAGATCCGTGCTTTTCTAGGATATTACGCAAGGTTCAGTGGTTGTTCTGCACCAACGTTTCGGGACAACCTATCCGTCCCATCTTCAGGGGTCTAAAAGTTTTGATCTGATCCCTGAAGATGGGACCAATAGGTTGTCCCGAAACGTTGGTGCAGAACAACCACTGAACCTTGCGTAATATCCTAGAAAAGCACGGATCTGAAACAAAATATTGACAGTAACTGAGTTATGTTTTTGACGGTGTTCGCACTCAGTTTATAGCTACTCTCTGTGGCTCGAACGAGTTATCCCTAGTGAGATACTCCTCGAGTTCTGAAGCTGGAAAAATCGTGTCTGTTAATCACAGAGTCATTATTTTTTGCACTCATTTTTTCTGTTGTTTATTGTATGAATATTTCTCAGTCCAGTTAACTTGTCTGCGTGCTGATGTCGTTAAGAGAAAGCCGAGACGGCCTTGTGCCACAAGGCGTGGTCAGCTGCTTAGGAGTGAGATTGCTGACGTATGATAATTAGCAGCATTGTTACAGAGAACCAGTTTATTGCCATGGTTAGTAAAGGTGCGAAGAACGCTGTGCTGTGCTGTGCTGTATCTCCCCCACATCTTCTGCCAGCATGACTTTTTGCTGGCGTGCGTAATAGGAATTGACATGGAAAGAGGTGGGGGGACGGGGTGGTGTTCTTACGGGAAATCCTATAAACAGCTTGCATCTAGGTGTTGCACTCTACTGCAGAACAAGAGTCTAGTGGTAATGGATACACATAGCTGTCAGCTGTTCTTGGATGTTTTGCATCCCTCGTTGGTGTTGATGCTTATTTAATAACCAGCTCCCCCCCCCCCGCCCGTGGGGCATAGGACCCGTGATAGCGTAGTCGGTATAGTGACTTGCCAAGGAGACTCTGGAGTGCTTGATCCCTGAAATTGGACCGGTAGGTTGTCCCGAAACGTCAGTAAGGATTTACCATTCTACGCTGCGTAGAATCCCAAAAGGGCATGGGTCTCATTTACACCGCGACGGAAGCCTGAAATAACAATTTTGAGATTTCTTTTTATGAATATGGAAGTGGTATTGCTAACATAGTGATGATGTACGGAAGTGCTAGAAAAATATATGGACTGCAAAGTATTAATACATATATTTTTACTATTAAATACGAAATGCACACAATTGTCATAGGCTGACAGTAGTACTTTTAAAACACTAGAGTCCTGCATGTTCCGGACCGTACTGGCCCATCAGCAGGGAGTACATCAATTGTTGCATAAAACAATTACTTAAAAACGTATTCTATTAAGTAATTGTTTATGCAAGAATTGATTACTTAACGATTGTTAAGTAAAGTAATTGATTTAATTGTTTTATGCAACAATTGATTACTTAACGATTGTTAAGTAATTAAGTTATTGTTTTATGCAGCAATTTATTTGTTTATTTGTTTTATGCAGCAGTTGATTTAATTGTTTACGCAACAATTGATTACTTAACAATTGTTAATTAAAGCAATTGATTTAATTGTTTTATGCAACAGTTGATTACTTAACGGTTGTTAAGTAATTAAGTTATTGTTTTATGCAGCCATTTATTTATTTGTTTAATGCAACAGTTGATTTAATTGTTTTATGCAGCGATTGATTACTTAAAATTGTTAAGGAATTAAGTTAATATTTATGCAGCAATTGGTGTAATTGTTTTGTGCAACAATTGATGTATTCCCTGATGATGGACCAGTAACGTCCGAAACATGTGGGAGTGTGGCGTTTTAAATATGTTATTGTTGATCTATGACAGTTGTGTGCATTTGTTGGTTAACAGTAAAAAATCGAGTTATAATGCAAGAAATGGAAAATATAAAATCGGTTATTGCGTAGTTGAGCAATATGCAATTTTATATAACAATCTCGTGATTATTTAAGGCTACGTTTTACTTTTAATGTAGTGACATGTTGTCTTTGTGGTGAATTGGTGTAGAATATTTTTGTAACGTCCACTTGATTCGCAGAGGTGAGAGGATGGCTTTAAGATGCAGTGGCGAAGATGGGATGTGGCCAGAACCTGGCTGAGGGTGGCGTGCAATAGCGAACAGTGATATGGCGAAATTAATACTTCGGGTGCTGCTGCCGAAGTATTGGGCGGATCCATCTTGAAAGATGGTCACGTAGAAGATCAGATAATGCCGATTTTTTTTTTTTGCAATGTGGTGGGTAAAAAATTGACACAGACGTTCAATATGCATTCTAAGACCTGTATAAGTTTTTTGGGAAGGTTATGTGTGGGCAGTTCGCATGAAACGTGGAGAAGGACGACTCGAACATAAAACTTTTGATATCTGTGGAATAAAATAAACAAGGTACAGTCGAAATCGTTTATACCGCCACGCAAGGGACTGAATATTTTGTGTTGTTATAAACGAGTGTTGTTATAATCGAGGAGTATAATGTTATGATTAACACTGAGGAATTGTTTAGTACCACAGAATACCTGACGGTATAAATGAGGTGTCGCATAAGCCGATGTCTTCATAACCGGGTTCGACTGTACTTTCAGGCAGTATGTCTCTCTTACCAAGCACAAGGATTCTCGAAAACAGGTACAGTTGAATGATTTGAATAATGAAAGGTAACCATATTTGTTGTGTTCAAGGCTGGTTTAGCTCCTGGCGGTTTATTCGGACGCGTGATTCTAAGAAGGTGATCATAAACTTTTGTTCTTGAAACTGTTTGAAATAGAGATAAAACGAGGCTTAAACAGGGAGGAAAACATTTATAATAGCGTTGTGAGTAGTGCGTATACATGAGATGAGAATATGCACGGATATGCACCAGTAAAGGGGCCAGTTACAAAATCTGGAGTCGCATAAAGTGTATCAAATCTGTGGGAAACATTAAAAGTACTTTTACAGGCCCAGTCGTTCCTTATATTGTCGTCTACTCATATTAACTTTGTTACTAGAAGACTGAGGGGCCTGGCGGTGGCATAGTTGGTTGAGGCACTACTCTACAACCCGGAAGGTCGCGGGTTCGATTCCCGATGGTGTCATTTGTATTTTTCATTGACATAATCCTTCCGGCCGCACTGTGGCCCTGGGATCGACACAGCGTCTAACAGAAATGAATACCAGGAATATTTCCTGGGGGTTAAAGGCGGCCGGTGCCTGGCGCTGACAACCTTACCACCGTCATGTGCCGACTGTCTGGAGCTCTGGGAGCCTCAATCTCCTGGAACACTCAGGGCCTGTCCAGGCCTGTATAGGGATTGGTTTACCTTTTACTAGAAGACTGAAAAATGAATTGGTGGTGTGTGGTAGGTTGCAGCGAAAGGAAACAAGAATGTTTGACTGAGATATGAACCATCCGCCGCAGTGTGGCTGATGCCTTCGCTCTTCTGGAGCGTTGGGCGGTGTAAGCTGTTTTGTAGGTTACCGACGTTTCAGGGCAACATGTAGAGCTTATCTTCAAGGGCCAAAACATTCCAAGAAAATCTGTAACCTGCTAACAACCTACGCCGTGCAACGTCCCAGAAGAGCCAATTCCTCAATAAGGTACAAATTTTAAACAATCCGTTCGTTTGAATTACAGATGTGACGGATCTGCGCTGTTCTGTGATATTACGCAGCGTCGAAATATAATCCTTTACCGACGTTTCGGGATAACGTACCAGTCCCATCTGCAAGAGTTAAGAAGTCCAACTTTTGTTCTTGGCCTTCTTGACCCTTGAAGATGGGAACGATACGTTGTCCCAAAACGTCGGTAAAGGATCACCATTCGGCGCTGCGTTATATCAAGGTCGCGGCGGAAGCCTGAAATCACGTACAGGTGTGACAGTTTCTACAACTGAACCTTGACGTCGCCAACAGATCTGCCGATTTCATAACTTGCTTAAACGACACTGAGTAGGCTGTAGATGTTATTTAGCGTCGAGTGATGTGAGAGTTATGTCATGTTAGATGAACCGTAAGGGACTGGGAAGGAAGCGACCGTGAAGTGTCGAAACGTATAGCCTGGCTGTATGACACACCGACTGCTTGCTGTCACGGCACTTTGCCTGGCGTAAAACGGCCGAGGCGCGGAGCTGTCTGCACATCTTATATTAACCCTTTAAAGACGGAACGTTATCTGTTTTATATAAGGACTCAGTGCGTACCGCGCTGTAAACACTCTCCACTTCGGTTATAAAAACCAGTCTCTTAATGTTTTATAAGGCAAAAGTTGTTGTTTGTTCTGAGATCCGTACAAAACACATAAACGCAATGTGGGCACCACGTAGAATTTTTTAATGTTGAACCTGGTGGTATGTAAAGTTACCGCTAGGCTGCAAAAGGTTAAAACTGCGTGGTTCTTAACTTTCTCATGTGGATGTGTTTATGCAGTCAGCCAGCCAAAAGTAAAGTTTTCCCTGTGCACGCCATAAAGACATGTGGGGAAGTAGAAATATAGATTCACTCATTCTTAATTTCCGCACTGGATGGAGGTTAAGTCGTGAACTTTACGCTGCAGCCGCTTTAACGCCGGGATGGAACCCGGGTACCCATCAAACAGGAGGCTGGGTAGGCCCCACAGCCGGTCTGGATGTTTTGAAGGGGACAAAGTTTTGATTTCAGTCTTCCGCCGCCGTGTAAATGAGATCTGCGCTCTTTTGGGATGTTACGCAGCATAGAAAGGGGGCCGCGGTGGCGCAGTTGGTTGAGGCACTGCGCTACAAACCGGCAGGTCGCGGGTTCGATTCCCGATGGTGTCAGCGGATTTTTTCATTGGCATAATCCTGTCAGTCGCACTATGGCCCTGGGGTCGACTCAGCCTCTAACAGAAATGAGTACCAGGAATATTTCCTGGGGGGGTAAACGCGGCCGGTGCGTAGGGCTGACAACCTTACCACCTATTGTCTAGAAATCTGGGAGCCTCGACCTCCTGGAATCCTAAGGGCCTGTCCAGGCCTGTAATGGGACTGCTTTACCTTTTTACCTTACGCAGCATAGAATGGTAGGTTCTTGCCGACGTTTCGGCACAACATATCGGTCTCATCTTCACGGGTCTGCTTGAAGATGGGGCCGATAGGTTATTCCGAAACGTTGGTAAGAAACTACCATTCTACCCTGCGTAAACTACCAAAAAAGCACAGATCTGAGGACAAAAGAATCTTTCCCCCACCGGGATTCGGACACTGGACCGTCCAGCCCGTATTCTAGTCGCTATATCGTCTCCCTGGTATCAGCTGAATAACCATCAGCTTTCAAGGAAAGCTGTGCACACCGTTTTGTTTATGACGTGAACGTTATTGTTCTGACAGATAGGCCTGCAGCGCGGACGTTAAGAATTGGGAGTTCCGCCTCCACGGCACCTCTACTTCGGTATCAGATAATTGGAATGGCGATTGTTCACCTGCTGCCTGCTGTGACCTTGGAACACAAGCTTGTTACGAGCTAAGTTGTAACCCTATCTCACAGGTGTCTGGTGTTGGTACCAAATCGAAAAACTCTTTGTGTATGCCGCCAAGCCGCAACCTTGTTTGCAAGCGACGTCAGATTTGGCAAACTTGGAATAGACTAGCACGGTCACAAGCCTGGAGCGGCTCCAGCAATATGCAGATCGCCCCGTCTGACCCTCGCTCGGTTGTGCGGTACTGACAAGACAACAACCTGTTGTCAGTTGCCGGGGGGGCGCCCCCCCCGCCACTTCTTCCACGCCTGTTATACTTGCCACAATGCTCAGAAACTAGAGTGGTTACGTATCTTATTTTTGATTCATGGGAATTGACCATTGTACATTGCAAGGCGATAACGACCACTGCAGTGCTATATTTCGGAAATACAGCATGTATTTATGCTAAGAAATTGAAATTAGTATGCTGAAACTTCAGATACAAGATTTGCCCAACCAGTGCACTCTTTCTAATGTCTATATGTTACATTTGCAATATTTCCATATTAGTTCTACATGTTTCGATCTCGTAGGATCATCCTTAGGGATTCATTCAACATTAAAAAATTAAAAGCTACACAAACAGCATTAACAGTATTATATATAAATATATAAAAAGACCCTGAAACTTCCTTACTGGCCGATCCCAGTGGCCGCGCGGTCTAAGGCGTAGGTCTGCGGCCGAACGCTTGCTGGGATCGTGGGTTCGAATCCCACCGGGGGCATGGATTTTTGTCTCTTGTACAGTGTTTGTATTGTCAGGTAGAGGTCTCTGTGACGGGCCGGTCGCTCGTCCAGAGGAGTCCTACCGACTGTGGTGTGTGTTTGAGAGTGATGAAGTGAAAATAAAAACCCTCTACACATACCGTGAACAAGTAGGTAGAAGGGGGAAGGACTATGAAACGAAACGAAACGAAACCAAGCTTCCTTACTGTATAAAACGAAACTTGGATTGAACGAAATCTTGACTTTCTCGGAAAATATTTAGGAATATTTCTCTGGTCTGCGGAACGTAAAGTGAAAAGGCGTATACTCATAGTGGCCCATGAACTGGGAATTCTAAAGGAAAAACATGAATTGTTCGTACAATTATTTACTTGCAGTATACCTTACAAGTCCGAACATAAGGCTATTGCCTGTCCTCAACTGACGGTATATAGAGAAAAAGAAACTCAGAATACTTAGAAAATATTACAGAAACATTAATGAAGTTTCAGAAAAGCAGATAGGAAAGTACAAATAATACTTCACATCTCTGTTTATACTGTGCATCTTTATTACTGAGTTACTGTCAAATTTTTAATACATTGTAACGTTTTTTAAGAATCACTAAACAATGCACTGTTGTTGGAAACTTGTTAGACGGTAACTCGGTACAAATAATACATTAAGCTGAACTAGTGGATGACAAAGAACAATGCCATAGCTGCCTTATTAGTCGGTTTTACTGGTGTTAGCATTCGCAGCACCACGTGTGTTATATTGACTCAACCAATAAACTTAAACTTAGTCGGTATTTGCTAGGAAATGACGTGTCCCTTACGTGTCACTGGGAAGTGCCGTAAGGTCTCGCTTGTATGGCTATCCCTACATTTCTTTGCTGCTCTTTCAGAAACAAAACGTCGCCTTTTATTAGGGCTTATACGGTTTTTTTTTTTCATTAATATGAATTTGTTGTATACTAGCACGCATGTGGCCACGCGGTCTAAGACGTAGGTCTGCGGCCGAGCGCTTGCTGGGATCGTGGGTTCGAATCCCACCGGAGGCATGGATTTTTTTCTCTTGTACAGTGTTTGTGTTGTCAGGTAGAGGTCTCTGTGACGGGCCGATCACTCGTCCAGAGGAGTTCTACCGACTATGGTGTGTGTCATCAAGTGAAAAACAAACAACCTCGACATCTGCTGTGAGTAGGTAGAAGAGGTAAGGGCTACGAAAGGAAACGAAACGAAACTAGCTTAACTACTCAAGCATGCTGGATTGCCAGGGTTTGATCCCCGACAAGGGTAGAGTACTCTGCACCGCGTCTGGTTGACTCTGGACCCACAATTGTTCTGTCAGATGGACTCCCGTGAACAAATCTGTCGTCGTTGCTTTGTTTATCCATATTGTGTAATTTCTTGGGCTACGTTATTTTAACCCTTTAAAGAAGAAGCGTATCTGTTTTATGTAAGGACTCAGTGCGTACCGCGCTGTAAACACTCTCCACTTCGGTTATAGAAACCAGTCTCTTAATGCTTTATAAGGCAAAAGTTGCTGTTTGTTCTGAGATCCGTACAAAACACATAAACGCAATGTGGGCACCACGTAGAAATTTTTAATATTAAACCTGGTGGTATGTAAAGTTAGCGCTAGGTTTTAAAAGGTTAAAAAGAGTCTCCAGATATTACTGCCTTATACATCCTTGCTATTGTCCTGTATTTGTTAACCTTTACGTGTAATGGTATGCATGCACACGGGACGCTTCTGGTTGGTTGCCTGGTGGCAGTTGGATAATCTTTGTTTGCCAGCAACTGTAGGTGGGGATCTGTAGGAACAAGTATCGTAAATCATGACTGCAATAACGCGGACCGACGTAACCCCCACCACCAGCCATATAAGGTGTCCCATAAACTACGTAACCATTTTATTACTAACTACATGCTGCAGCGCCCTGTTGAGAAGATAATAGTTGCTGAGCCTTTTATGGCACCCGAACGTTCAGTGACGTGTACTAGAGTCGGCCACTGGACCGTATCACACTCATGTGAATACATCCGTACACCCTATTTACGTGTATTATAAGTCGGTGAGGGGGAGGTGACGAGATTCGATTCCCGGCATAGACTCCTCCCCCCACCCCCACCCCCCGCATAACGTTTATACTAGCGGTTGGGCCTTCCTAGTCGCCTGTCCAGGAGGTAAAACGGCCGAAGCGTGAAGCTGACTACTCTCCTTCAACTATTGCCGACGTCAGGAATGCGTGGAGGCAGAGCACAATGCCTCCATTTCCCCCACAACGTATATACTATTGGTGGGGCCTTGCCATTCGCCTGTCCAATCGTCCGAGAGGTAAAGCGGCCGAGGCGTGAAGCCGACTATTCGTCTTCAGCTATTGCCGAGGTCAAGAATGCGTGGAGGCAGAGCACAATGCCTCCATAAGTATTCGTGACTTTTGTGGCTCTTAATTAACCCTTTAAAGACGAAGCCTATCTGTTTTATATAGGGACTCAGTGCGTACCGCGCTGTAAACACTCTCCACTTCGGTTATAAAAACCAGTCTCTTAATGTTTTATAAGGCAAAAGTTGCTGTTTGTTCTGAGATCCGTACAAAACACATAAACGCAATGTGGGCACCACGTAGAATTTTTTAATGTTAAACCTGGCCGTATGTAAAGTTACCGCTAGGCTTTAAAATGTTAAGCAAAGGAAGAACGCTCTCTTTTAGACTTTTCCATTCTATGCCTAGGTCTCCAAGCTAGTAGTCACTTACCTTCAGCTTATGCGTATAACTTTTGTGTACATTTCTCATTTCCTACATGCGTGCTACCAGGGCTGCACATGTACCTAGAGCCAGGGTGCCCGGGCGAGTATATATATGTATATGATGACAGTAAGCGTGCTGTCATAGGAGATGAGACTGATCTGCGGCGTAAAGTATGGAAAGCCAAAATAAGGTTCTCCTGTGAGAAAGAAAAATTAAGATCATGCCCTGTCCATAAGCTTGAAACCACCCAACCTGAATGCGGTTTGTTTGCAACACCTGGGATGCAGTTTGTGTGCAGATCTTTGTTGTTCCCTTGGCCGGCGATATGCTGTGTGGGCGCCGCAGCAGAATTTCCGCGCGGAATTCGGCAGACATCGAAACATCGGATTTTTTGCGCCTGCATGTTACAACTTTTTACTTTACCAGTACATTTTCTGTAATAATATGTCACGGTGCGTTAAAAGTTACATGTTTCGAAATTTGTTAGATTCAGCTACGAAATTTTGTTTAAAAAGAACGTGATTTGTAGCCGAACATCCTGCTTTAGGTAGCAGTCAAACGATCCTTTCGCGTATATGAAGCTCCAGGTGCGACAAAATTGGAAGTGTGTGTGTTCACCAATACTGTTTAGCGTTGCCCCTAAACTGGAGACAAGCATCACGAATTTTTTAATCTTCACTCGTTCCTTTCCGATTGCGACAGATATGTTATTCATTCCACGAAACCAGGCCATGTGGACGTTACGACTGGACGAACACAGAATTCGGTTTTATGAGTGAGAATGGTCCCTAAATTTAGAGTATTTCGAGCTAATAACCTTTTGACCCTAATCCTTGCGTTACTTTTTCAACATGTCTCGCTGCAGATATTTTATTTTCAGGTATGCTGTAATTAATTGTAACCAACAAGGATTACGCATTGACTAATTCCATAGAGCAGACTTCTCCTTGACACGTTGACAGCCTCTCATCTAATCAGGAAATTCACCATATTTTATTGAACCCAAAGGCTCTTTACCTCTTCCTGTAGAACCCGCAATTTTTTCCCTATCCTGAGACATATCAACCCAGTCCACGCCCCCTAGCCTATTTTTTGAAGATTAATTTTAATATTATCTTCCCATTTACGCCAGTGTGTTGAAAGGTGTGTCTTTCCTTCTCTCTCTTCTTTACAAATACCTGTGTTAAAAATCCTGGGGCACGCAGTGGCGCAGTTGGTTGAGGCACTGCGCTACAAACCGGAAAAGCGGGGGTTCGATCCCCGATGGTGTCAGTGGATTTTTTCATTGGCATAATCCTTTCGGTCGCACTGTGGCCCTGGGGTCGACTTAGCCTATAACGGAAATGAGTACCAAGTATATTTCCTGGGGGGTAAAGGCGGCCGGTGCGTCTGGCTGACAACCTTACCACATTCATGTGTCGATTGTCTAGAAATCTGGGAGCCTCGACCTCCGGGAACCCTAAGGGCCTGTCCAGGCCTGTAATGGGACTGCTGTACTTTTACCTTTTGTGTTAAAAATCCGAAAATAAAAAATACCAAACCCTTTGGATTAACCCTTTAAAGACGAAGCGTATCTGTTTTATATAAGGACTCAGTGCGTACCGCGCTGTAAACACTCTCCACCTCGGTTATAAAAACCAGTCCCTTAATGTTTGATAAGGCAAAAGTTGCTGTTTGTTCTGAGATCCGTACAAAACACATAAACGCAATGTGGGCACCACGTTGAATTTTTCAATGTTAAACCTGGTCGTGTGCAAAGTTACCGCTAGGCTTTAAAAGGTTAACACTGCCTTCTGAATTGCGGTTTGTGTGTCTCCTACTGGTCGTTAGGTCTGTGAGATCCTCACACTTCCTCATGTCCTGTAATTGTAATCCATGCCCTCAGCATGCCGCGCCCCGTGAAACCGATTTGCCACACTAATGCCCAGAATCCTGCTACAGGTGTAAACTGACACGTGTCAGCCAGCTGTGATGAATTAATTATGTGGCGCGTTGCTGACGGATTGCGCGGCTTTGTCAGCAGTCCTGTACCCCAGACATTGATATATCGGTTGATGTCTGTGCCAATTTGGAGAACATCGTAAGGGCAATTTTCGGTCTTGAGCTTGAAATATGGCGATCGATCATCGAAATGACTTTTGCTGGTTGCACGATCTACGTTCAATTCCTGACGGATGCAGACACTTTGCTACGCGTCACTAAGTCCGCAAAGGTTCTGTGCCCACCATTGTGCCCTCTAAGCTGCGCAGGTGGAAGGCCGCGCAGTGAGTGAAATGCTCCCGCGCACGCTGAATTGTTGCCGTAAAGCTGGAAATTTTCAATTTTGATTGTTTCGTTTCGTAGTGCTTCCTCTTCTACCTATTTGTTTACAGTAGGCGTAGAGGGTTTTAGTTTCACATGATCACACTCAGACACACACCACAGTCGGTAGGACTCCTCTGGACGAGGGATCGGCCCGTCGCAGAGGCCTCTACGTGACAACACACAAACACTGTACAAGTGACAAACATTCATGCCCCCCTGTGGGATTCGAACCCACGATCCCAGCAAGCGCACTGCCGCAGACCTACGCCTTAGACCGCGCGGCCGCTTGGATCAGTTTTAGTTGTAAATATTATTACGCGCATAACAAAATAACATTCGTCAGGTAGTGTAAGAATTTTCTACTCAGAGCAGTAGCAGCTCGGCGCAACTGTAAAGAAATTAGAGGGAACGTTGGTGGCTACTCTTCCTCTTTTATTTCATGGGGACTGGGGGTAAAGTGGTCAGAGCTTAAAACTGCGTGTTTGTTCTTCCAAGGTCCGGATTGCATCTGGAATTAAAATCTCATCCCCTATCCGCCATCCAGGTGTGATATTTAGATGGAAGGACAGCTGTGCCTGTAATTTTATGTGGGTGGATATATTGCTATGCGTTCGTTGAATAAAATACAGAGTAAGGGGAGGGAAGATGTCGGTGCGTATGTTTGTGTAAGTTAATGTAGCATATTCGATACTACCCTGAGGCTACATATCCCCCCTATTTTGTAAAAAGGGGTCAACCCGAAAGTATCAGTTTTAAAGGAGAAGCAAGAAGGTGGCTCCCTTTCAAATATTACAAATGCTTTGACAGGTAGGATATCGTCTTGGTTATTATTGTAGATGGAGTTGTCAAATTATTATGTATCAGAGATGACCATTAGTTGGTTGGATAACTCAGGTTAACTCAAAGTGGCAATTAGCCCTTTTTACAAAACAGGGCGATATGATATATATATATGTGATTTTAAAAATTATGTTATAAAAATCATACCGTAAATTTAACTGTAACATAGCACTGCTTGCAGCTGCATTTGTATACATACAAACATAACTACACGTTCAATGACTGACTCATCTTATTTAAATCACAATGTCTAATCTTGATTTTTTAACCCCAAGACATCCTAAAGTTTTTTACCCTGTTTTTCAAAATCGAAATGTGCTAGCCATCAGCCGATTTTGTCTCAAGCGTAAATCACGTAAAACGTTTAATATCATTGTACCTATAAAACTTATTTTTTAAATTTATATTTGAGGGTGCTACAGCCCGGCACCCCCCCCCCCCCGTGGCTGCGCCCCTAACAGAGTGGATTTCCTTGAAAATTACGTTCAGTTCTAAGACAAACTCTAGGCCCTATTGCTGTGCCTATTAGTGCTCTGTGAAGTTGTATGTAGGTTTATGTGACGTGGAGAAGCGGTGCAACAAGGGCGACATTTCCACAGCACCTGCTGCTGCTGTCTGTGTGGGCAGCTGACCACTGTCAGTGCCAGATTACAGCGTTGTTACATAGCGCAAGGAGGAAACATAACGCTCCACCGACAATCATCTTCTGAGGCCTGAGCCTGAAATCGAAAATCTAATGTCACCACATTGTAGGTGCAGGCAATGCAGTTCAGTAGCTTTTGCTGCCAAACCCGCGCGTTGCGTCCGGCACATCCGGTTGGCAATGCACCATTTGACAAATCACGTGAAATTAAGGTTTCGCTCTTCTGGCACGTTATGCATTGTTGATTGGTAGTTACCGACGTTTCGGGACAGCGTATCGGTCCCATCTTCAAGCGCCAAGGAGTCTAAGATAAAAGATAACGGATGGGCTGTCCCCTAAATTCGATAACTAAATAACAATCAGCGCTACGTAACATCCCAGAAGAGCGAAAACCTTATTTACACAACGGCCGATGCCTGAAAGTATGTAGTGTAAAGTTGTTCCTTTAAAGAAGGTAAAGCAATGCTACTACAGGCCTGGACAGGCCCTGAGGGTTCCGGGAGGTTGGGGCTCCCAGAATCTCTAGACAATCGGCACATGAGGGTGGTAAAGTTGGCAGCCCTACGCACCGGCCGCCTTTACCCCCTAGGAAATATTCCTGGTACTCACTTCTGTTAGAGGCTGAGTAGACATCAGGGCCACAGTGCGGCCGGGAGGAGTACGTCAGTGAAAAATGGAATTTTCATTAAGTCACCCTTCTGGAGCGCAATATTTTCACGTGACTCTAGATTTTCAGGAAATTTGTGAACCGCTTTCCTACACGGTGTAAGAAGGCAAAGGACTCTGTTTTGAACAACACTCGCAATGAGAATGTGAAAACTATATGTGTTTATTCTTTTTCTTGTATTAAGTGAATATATGTCAGTGGGGTGCAGCAAATAAAAATGAAAAAGACAGCTGTATTCAGTCTTTGAGTTAATGGCCATGTTGTGGAGTCACTCCTTAAAGAAAGGAAATGGGAAGCACTAATTAAGGGTGCCACATTTATCATGTTTACTGCCAGTGACACCTGAACAAACTGAAAACAGAAAGACGTCGTGCCAATAGTGACAGTACTGTTACTCACAAAAGGAGGCCTCAGTGCTCAAAAGAGAATTGTTACTTTTCTCCAGAAATTGTCTCCTCTCCCCAGTAGACTTGCAGTATTTCCATAAATCCTGCCTTACATGTACACAGTACGTCACTTCGACTGTGCATGCAAGCTGCTTACGACTCCACTTTCGTAGTGCAGTCCTTGTAACTGACACCCACATAAAAACAGATGCAGTGCCAATAGGACTTCCTGCTCTCTCCCGGCATGCCTTTCTTTCTTTCTTTCTTTCTTTCTTTCTTTCTTTCTTTCTTTCTCTCTCTTTCTTTCTTTCTCTCTTTCTTTCTTTCTTTCTCTCTTTCTTTCTTTCTCTCTTTCTCTCTTTCTTTCTTTCTTTCTTTCTTTCTTTCCTTCTTTCTCTCTTTCTCTCTCTCTTTCTCTCTTTCTTTCTTTCTTTCTTTCTTTCTTTCTTTCTTTCTTTCTCTCTTTCTCTCTCTTTCTTTCTCTCTTTCTTTCTTTCTTTCTTTCTCTCTTGCTTTCTCTCTTGCTTTCTTTCTTGCTCTCTTTCTTTCTCTCTTTCTCTCTTTCTTTCTTTCTTTCTTTCTTTCTTTCTTTCTTTCTTTCTTTCTTTCTTTCTTTCTTTCTTTCTTTCTTTCAAGAATTTGGCTCATTGTACAGGCACTTCCCGCTGACCTGCCTGTATGGTTCTGACTTCACAGCATGACGCGAGGTTATCCTACATTGTGTCTATTTTGCGCGGCCTCTGGAGGAAGAATGGCGTAAGGTAAATTCGTGCGCCATGGAGGGTAGTAGTGACCTGCGCAGCTGCTTCGGGTTTCCAGGATCTCACATTTCGAAGACATAGGCGTAGATGGCGAGAATAATGTTAATGAATGTGTAAAAGAAACAGGATTGGCTTCGACTGGACAAGTAGCCTGTTTGTGGATACGGTTTCTGTGGTTGTGTTTCTGATAATGTTTGTTAGGTACAGCGACTTGCTACGGGCTGGGCAGTCCGGGGATCGAATTCCGGTGGGGGCGAGATTTTCCGCAAACGCCCAGACCAACCCTTGGGTCCACCCAGCCTCCTATACTTGTTCTTCCTCTCTGGGCTTTCACGGTCTGATCTAGAGTGAACGCTGTACGTTAATATTTGCTGAAATTTATCTTCGTCGTGTCTTTCCTTTTATTTTGCTGTATTCTGACCCTGAGAAACAGCATATCAGATTCAATCGAAACCTGTTTGTCTGTTTGGGCATTGATTGAATGGACACACAGCTGAAACACACTTTATGCGTTTGCGTGTTTCACTGAACACGTCGTAACCCCAAGTTATAGCCTTCTGGTAGAACAAATTTGGAGGATCATAAAAGTGGGCAGATGGTTGGTGTAGGATCTGCAGTATACCTTTGGAATTACGTGATGTGGAGGAGGAGGAGGAAATGGTGATGATTTTAATGATAGTGGTAATGGTCGGGAAGAGTAAGATGAAGATAAAGAAAACGCAGTAAGAGATGATAATAAAGACAAAGATGGAGTGCAAGGAGAAGGAAATTATTCTTTAAAAACACGTGACAATTGAAGTTTTGCCCATTTGTTGAATAAGGCAGAGGGCATTCTTGTTCCACTCATATGATTAGGGGCTTGCGTTCCCCTTGTCCAGCCTGAAGGACAGAGTCGTCCCCTGCTGAGCGTTTTTGAAGACATTTTCTCTGTAGCGCTGTTCAGAAACTGTGCCCTTGTTCAAGGCCCTTTGTTTGACAAAGCAAAATTCGTGTTGTGTAATAAGTGTTGGATGCCAACGAAGTCATTTGACAGCTCACTTGGTCGTCTGTGTCTGGCGTGAGTGCGTCATTTGATGTTGCAGGCATTTGTCCGTACAATCACAGCCTAATCTGTTCTGTCCCATTTGTCAGTATAATCACAGACTAATCTCTTCTGTCCCATTTGTCGGTATAATCACAGCCTAATCTGGTCTGTCGCATTTGTCAGTACAATCACAGCCTAATCTGGTCTGTCCCATATGTCAGTATAATCACAATCTAAGCAGAACCTGTCCCATTTGTCAGTGTAATCACAGCCTAATCTGGTCTGTCCCATTTGTCAGTACAATCACAGCCTAATCTGTTTTGTCCCATTTGTCAGTACAATCACAGCCTAATCTGGTCTTTCCCATTTTTCAGTACAATCACAGCCTAATCTGTTCTGTCCCATTTGTCAGTACAATCACAACCTAATCTGGTCTGTCCCATTTGTCAGTACAATCACAGCCTAATCTGGTCTGTCCCATTTGTCAGTACAATCACAGCCTAATCTGTCCCATACTTCTTCGGCTTCGTTGCCTTTCAAACTAACGGCTGCGTATGAACTCCTGTTTTTATGGTGCACGAGAGCGGAGCACATTCTGCGATACGAATTTTCAGTTGTTGATCGGTAGAGGGTGCTCGGTCGTTCTTTCTTTACTTCAGGGAATTTCGGAAAATACGAAGTTTCTTTGTGGTGAAAGGCCCCGCAGGAGACGCTACGGACGCACTGCAGCCTTGAGAGTTATTGTGCAAACCTGTGACAGAGGTGATTTTTTTTCCCTTTTCCGTATAATTGAACACGGGTGCAATGAAATTGACAGGGAAAAACCGACGTACACGGGGAAAACACCTGTCCCAGTGCCACTTTGTCCACCACAAATTCCACATGGACTGACCCAGGATTGAACCCAGGCCTCCTCGGTGGGATGCCTTCGACTAACCGCCTGATCCATGGTACGGCCATATACCAAGGGTTTTCGATAAGTAACATGTCCTCGGTCATAAAATTAAAGGAAAATCATAACGCGATAATGCTCAATGCATTTCATAGTGTATTCCACTGAATTATCATTATTTTTGGAAATAAATCCCCGGGGGACACTGGTATGTTTGTCCCAACTTGGCACGATTTTAAAAGTTCCGTCGCCACAGAAATCGGGCTGTTCCATTCGCATCTATTCACGAACAGCAGTTTCCACTTACTCGTTATTGTGGACAGTACCGATATTCGACCGTGCATTTATTGTGCTCTGGGATGATGTTGAAAAATAATATTTCCACGGAATAAATGAACGATATTTAAAGTTGTAACGGCTTACCATTAAATTTTATGATACTAATTTATCTTGTGTACAAATACTTGTTTAAGATCACGCATTCTGAACGCTTTGTTTGTTTTCACGTGAATTGTGGTGGCGCGGCGCTTGTTCTGTTATCACGCCGTAAATTCGCGTAATCTTGGGACTGACATCCAGATACCTCGCGGTCTTATCTAAGGGATGGATCCTCTTGAACTTTCTCGCAGTTGTTAATATAACCTAAGCCACCGAAACAGGTAAAGCTGCCGCACAGTTGCAAAGTGCTTTGTTTGTAAATCGAAAACACAAACAGTTCACGCTCGAGCTGTATGAACTTCAAGGCTGGAGAAGTGTATGCAGTGAGACTAGTTATTTTACAGACGAAATCTTTGCTGAGATCTGCGCTCTTCTGGGTTGTTACGCAGCGTAGAATGGTAAACCTTTACTGGTAAGGTACTGGTACTTGTAAAGGTTTACCATTCGACGCTGCGTAACAACCCAGAAGAGCGCAGATCCGAGCAACATCAACCAGTACCGTAAAGTAGTACCATTCGACGCTGCGTAGTACCCCAGAAGAGCGCAGATCTAAGCAACATCAACCAGTACCATAAAGTTTTACCATTCGATGCTGCGTAACAACCCAGAAGAGCGCAGATCTAAGCAACATCAACCAGTACCGTATAGTTTTACCATTCGACGCTGCGTAACAACCCAGAAGAGCGCAGATCTAAGCAACATCAACCAGTACCACTACCTTACCAGTAACGTTTTACCATTCGACGCTGCGTAACAACCCAGAAGAGCGCAGATCTAAGGAACATGGCGGCGGAAGCGTGAAATCACGGAGTTCTTTGCTGCCGGGGAGCCGCAGTAGCTCAGGCGGTGTAGCGACTAGACAACAGGCTGCATTGTCCGGGGATCGAGTCCCGGTAGGATTTAGAGATTTTTGTTTTCTACAAAACTTCCAGACCGGCTCTGAGGGGACACCAAGCCTCCTATGCAAGGGTACCGATGTTCCTTGCCTGGGGGTAAAGCGGCTGGGGCGTGAATTTAACCACTCACCTCCATCTAGTGCCGACGTTAAGAATGAGTGGAGGTACACCTCTGTTCCTTCTTTATTTACGTCTTCACGGTTTGGACATGGAAAACTTTACCTTTTTGTCTGCTGTTCTTCATATCTCTTTGAAATTTTATGGTTATTTATTGTTACAAAGCTAATGAGACTGCAGCTGTCACTCTTTTTAAGTCACGAATTGTGTAACAGTCCGTTGAATATGCAACATACTGAGAAAAACTCAATACTTGTAGGTTCTGATGATGTGTGTGCCTGTTATACGTACTAATGTATCATCATTGTCGTCATTTCCACTCATTTCACGTAAGATGGACAAACCTAATGGTACGAACTTGATCGTGGCGTCGTATTCATATAACTAACTCCATGGAGCAGGGTCCTTCTTGAGAGGGTAATAGTTCCTGAGCTAGTAAAAAAATTTCCTTTTTTAACCGTTTAAAGACGAAGCTTGTCTGTTTTATATAAGAACTCAGTGCGTACCGCGCTGTAAACACTCTCCACTTCGGTTATAAAAACCAGTCTCTTAATGTTTTATGAGGCAAAATTTGCTGTTTGATCTGAGATCCGTACAAAACACATAAACGCAATGTGGGCACCACGTAGAATTTTTTAACGTTAAACCTGGCGGTACGTAAAGTTACCGCTAGGCTTTAAAAGGTTAAAGACGAAACGTGTCTGTTTGATATAAGGACTCAGTGCGTACCGCGCTGTAAACACTCTCCACTTCGGTTATAAAAACCAATCTCTTAATGTTTTATGAGGCAAAAGTTGCTGTTTGTTCTGAGATCCGTACAAAACACATAAACGCAATGTAGGCACCATGTAGAATTTTTTAATGTTAAACCTGGCGGTACGTAAAGTTACCGCTAGGCTTTAAAAGGTTAATGGAACGCGCAGACTCATAACCCTGTTCATAAGATCCCGATACAGTTCCTTTCCCGAGGTAGATAATCCAGTGCATGCCTTCTGATCCTATTTCTTGAAGACCAATTTTAATTTTATCCCCATGTACGCCTAGGTCTTACAAGCGGTCTCTTTACCTCAGGTTTCCGCACAAAATTCATGTATTTTATCACTAATTGAATTAATTGACTGACATAACTAAATTCCTGATTGTTGAAGATTTTCTTAAAATCCTTCTCGTTATATACAGTCGAGCTCGGTTATAACGACATAAAAGGGACTGAATATTTGGTGTTGTTATAAACGAGTGTTGTTATAACTGAGGAGTGTAGGCCTAATGTTATTTTTAACGGTGACGGATTAATTGTTTTGGTTTCGTTTCGTTTCCTTTCGTAGTGCTTCCCTCTTCTACTTACTTGTTTACAGTAGGGGTAGAGGGTTTGTATTTTCACTTGATCGCATTCAAGCACACACCACACTCGGTATAACTCCTCTGAACGATGGATCGGCCCGTCGTAGAGCCCTCTACCCGAGAACACAAACACTGTACAACAGACAAACATCCATGCCCCCGGTGGGATTCGAACCCACAATCTCGGCAAACGCTCGGCTGCAGACCTACGCCTTAGACGGCGCGGCCACTGGGATCGGCACGAATTAATTGGTACGTCAGAATATCTGACTGTATAAGCGAGGTGTCGTATAAACCGATGTCGTTGTAACCGGTTTCGACTGCATATAATTTTTATTAATATATATTTTATTTTGTATTCATTATCTTCGATCTGTTTTTTTTTTTTAATTTTTACTGTCATTGTCAGTAAAGGTCTGTGTTTGTTGTTGTCACACAATTTAATGAATGTTTATTTTGTTACAAGATGACACAGGGTGTCCCAAGTGCTCCAGGTGTTTTAATTTTATACGAGGCTTATTGGATTTTTCATGTCAAATACACACACCTTTAAGAAATTTACATCGAAAATGAGATGGTCGAGTTTTGTAGCGCGCAGGGTGGGAGATGAGAAACTCTGGCACGTTGTAAATCAGAAAAGGCAAAGGGCAGAGACCTATATGTATAGACCATAGAAGGTAAGATGATATAGGCATGGAGAAGCTCTTGGCCGCCTAAGCGACTATCAGTTTGTCCAAGGTCTAGCTCGTGGTCTTTGTTGTAGAGTGAGTGATCACACAAGACGATGTGTTAGTGCCAACTGCCATGATGGGGATGTTCACAGTTCGTGATTGACGTATCCAAAGGCATAAGGTTTTGCAAGAAACGTGCCTGAAGTCCCACAGATGTGGAAGCAGAACCAAGTGGATCACGTGGTTTGAGGTGTTTTCTGCTTGATAATGTTGATGGAAGGGCCGGAAACAGCCACTTGGGAGGTTTATTTCTTGTAGAATTGACCAGTCATCCTCGAGACCGAGGCTGTGTTCCTTCACAGTTGGAGTGAATTATGGGTCCCAGCGTGCCTTCTATGTCCCAACGAGCCCATGCATCTGCTTTGTTAAGGGCACATGAGTGCAGTGTTTTCAACTGGTGGTCCGCAGTCCACTGCTGGAATTCAGAATGTAAGTAAAGGTAAAGCTATCCCTGTACAGACCTGGACAGGCCCTGAGGGTACAGGAGTTTGAGACTTCCAGATCCAAGGCAGTTGGCACAAGAAGGCGGTAAGATTGTCAACTCTATGCACCGGCCGCCTTTACCCCCTAGGAAATATTCCTTGTACTCATTTTCATTAAGGGGCTGAGTCGACCCCAGGGCCATAGTGCGGCCGGAAGGATTATGTCAATGAAAAATTCCAATGACACATCGGGAATCGAACCCGAAACCTCCTGGCTTTTAGCGCAGTGCCTCAACCAACGGCGCCACGGCGTGCCGTCACTCATATTGTGAATAATGTAATGTACTGAGCTCCATTATCCTGCATTTCCTTTTTATACTGTCCTCTGTCAGTGGTTTCTAATAGAAAACATACTGTATAATACAGTAAGATATTTATGTCCGCCACTGGGATAGCGTAGTCAGTAGACACACCAGGCTACGGGCTGGATGATCCGGGTTTGAATCCTGGTAAGGGGAAGAATTTTTCTCCCCACAAAAACGTTCGGACAGCCTATGGGACTCACTGGGTCTCCTATTCAGTGGCTCTGTAATAAAGCGGCCGGGGGCGTGATGTTGATCACTCATCTCCATCTAGTGTCGACGTTAAGAATGAGGGGAGGTATACAGTTTCTCCCGCCCATATGGTATGGACAGAGACAACTCTACGTTTGTTGCCTTACCTGACTTTGCAGTATATTGGCTCGTCAACAAACGTGTTGTGTTCGAAGGATACGTACTGACTTCTAAGAGCGTTTGCATAGCCGCGAAAAGCTCCTATTAGATCCGTTGTGTCCGTCCGTTCGTCTATCCGCGTGTATCAGCGTGGCCTCCCTTGTACGGGGTTTCCGTGAAATTTGATATTGGGGGATTTCATGAAAGTCTGTCGAGTGAATCCATATTTGGTTAAAATCGGACAAAAATATCGGACACGTTACATGAAGACCGAAGTGTGTTTCTTGTTGCCTGTCGTCGATATACGTGGCGCAACAATACAGAGAACACATTGTGATGCTTCCATGGCAATGCTTTCAGTATTTATTATATTGTTGACAGCGAGGTATAAGCGTTAACGATACAAAGGGAACACATTATTACCTTTTCATGGCGACAGTGGTTATGCGAACGCGCCACGAATTCCCTTATATGTACATTGCCTATGTTGTGATATAAATAGCTCAATGTAAGGAGTCATGTTAACACAGTGCAATAAATATTTAGGCCTACGAATCCTGTAAAATAATCCAAAATAAATGTCCCGATAATTTGCATATTTTATGTACGCTGAAGGGGCGAGTGTTGCCCCAGTTTTGAAGCAATGAGAGAATATTTTGTGTGTTGCTTTAGCAGTGCCCTGTGAAGGTGCCTGCTGCCATATTTGAAGACACGATGTGAGTAAAGGAGGAAGCGCAAACACTAAAGGGTTCCAGCGAGACGCCTCGAATATTGTGTACACAGTCGCGGGGCGGTGGGGGGGGGGGGGGCCGACAGTGTACCAGAAGCAGGCAGTCTCCGCGTTGCACACCCTACGGTCAGAATTATGTAACCAAAAAACAATAGATGACATGGCACGGCATAACAACAACAACAACAACAACAACATATAGCAATTTCAAGGGACAGAAATGTGATCAAGAAAGAAGATGAGAATTTCCTATAATATGAAGACATTAAAAAACAAAAGTAATACTAGTAATAATTGGGGCAACTGGAACCATCTCAAAATCATTGAGGAGGCACGCGGTGGCGCAGTTGGTTGAGGCACGGCGCTACAAGCCGGAAGGTCGCGGGTTCGGTTCCCGACGCGGTCATTGGAATTTTTCATTTACTGAGTCCTTCCGGCCGCACTATGGCCCTGGGATCGACTCAGCCTCTAGCAGAAATGAGTACCAGGAATATTTCCTGGTGGTTAAAGGCGGCCGGTGCGTAGGGCTGACAAACTTAACACTTTCATGTGCCGATTATCTTCAACTCTGGGAACCTCAGGGCCTGACCAGACCTGTGCAGGGATTGCTTGACCTTACCTTTACAGGTGCTTGAAGTTAATCAACTGCTTTGATTGTCAGAGCAAAAACAACACTTATGTATCCTCTACTACATGTTTCGGCCGTGCGTACCGGCCATCATCAAGTAGGAATTACATTATTATGGGATGAACAGTATACTGAGGTGAAGGCCTCCTGGTCACATTTAAAACGTTAGAAGTATGTAACTGTCTGTTATTGTCTGTAAGGAATAATATTAAGATGCATAAGATATTGCCAACACCGCCGGTTGCGCTAACCTTTTCCACTAGACATTTTCTACGAATAATAGAAATCTCTTCCCCCCAATAACTTAATATTTATACTTCAATTAATTTTAACTACTAATGTGCATGCATCTTAATATTATTCCTTGCAGAGAATTATAGACAGTTTACATTCTTTTAAACGTTTTGACTGGGAAGGTGAGTTCTTAACCTCAGTATGCTGTTCATTTTATGGTACTGTAATTCCTACATGATTATGGACGGTACACGTGGCCGAAACATGTAGTAGAGGAAAATAAAGTGCATATGAAGAAACCATTTATCACCAACAAATGCACAAAGAGTTTTTTCATCAATTGTAAATACACATTCCTACATGTTTCGACCCTGCTGGGTCATCTTCAGTGAGAAACTTTCGGTTGTCGTTACACTACGAAAGTTTCTCCCTGAAGATAACGCAGCAGGGTCGAAACATGTAGGAGTGTGTATTTACAATTGATGAAAAAATTCTTTGTGCATTTGTTGGTGATTAATGTTTTTTTTGTATAATATAGTGCACGGACATGGAACACATTAAAAGTGCATATGTTTTAAGTGTTGTGTTTATTCTGACAATCAAAACGGTCGATTATGTGCATATTGGAATGATGATACCAGATTTACAGGAAGTTTTAAATTTTAGATCCTCGTGTGTGGAAGTTTTCCGCTAAAGATAGGATTTCATTTTATTCAGGTTCCGTTTAAGACAGGTTTCAGTGTAGTAGCCCAGTTGGTATAGTTGATAGGCTACGTGCTGGACTGTCCGACGTTTGAACCCCGGGAGGGGAAGAGATTTTTCTCTTCCTCAAAATCTTTTCCCCAACACATCCAGACCGTCTCTGGCCCCACTCAATGGGTACTGGGGGTTCTTTCTCGGGAGTAATGCAGCCGGCACGTGAAGTTGACAACTCACCGCCGTGTAGTACCAAAGTTAACCTTTTAAAGCCTAGCGGTAACTTTACATACGACCAGGTTTAACATTAAAAAATTCTGCGTGGTGCCCACATTGCGTTTATGTGTTTTGTACGGATCTCAGAACAAACAGCAACTTTTGCCTTATAAAACATTAAGAGACTGGTTTTTATAACCAAAGTGGAGAGTGTTACAGCGCGGTACGCACTGAGTCCTTATATAAAACAGACACGCTTCGTCTTTAAAGGGTTAAGAAGGAGCCAAGCTATACATCTGCTCCCCCTGTATGTATTGATGGCGTGGGCAGGGAGAACTTTAACTGTTTCATTGTACCTCGCTTTCTGAATATACCTTCATGGTCTGGACAACTTTGCGTGCGAAATATTGCATCCGGATAAATCACAAACACAGCAGTTATGTATCTTAAAAATTACCAACGAGGCGGCAGTGCAGAACTTTTCAAATGGAGCTGTGTAATAAATTTATGATTCTCGGAATCTGTACTGGTATTTATAATGATAATTGTACTCAGAAATGAGTGACTACATTATACAGCTGCTGATTTTTAGTGTTTGCTAACCTGACCATATGGATTAGCATTTGAAAGAAATTGGACAGTGGCCATGTAAATTCTTTCCGGAACTTTGTGTTAGCATAGACGGTTTTTATCTCTTCCAACGAAACCCACACGAACCAAAGAGCAGACTGATGAAGAAAATCCAGCCTTAGTTTCTTAGAATATATATGCATTATGCATGACGGGTTAGAAGAGCATTTCTTCGTACAGAATTCTATCCGTGGGATGTGTAACCCTAAACTTGTCTCAAGAGGGAGCCCTTGACAGCATCTGGTTCTATCTCCTGTCAAGAATTCTTTTACGTGGCTCTGTGCTTGAAGCACCACGCCTGCGAGACATAAAGAGGGCACGACTGTGACCCGGATACAAAGTACGCGCCTTTATCAGCGGCATTGATGTGATGGAATATACAAATTTGCAGACCTAGGCCTTCAAGCGATCTGTGTACTGCGGTATGTCTTTTTTTGAGAACTATAGAATTCGATTTGAGCTTGATACGTTATCAGGGGGCCTACTAACTAACTAACTAACTAACTAACTAACTAACTAACTAACTAACTAACTAACTAACTAACTAACTAACTAACTAACTCCATGGAGCAGAGGCCTTCTTGAGAAGCTAACAGTTTCTAAGCTAGTCAAGAAATTCCCCGCATTTTATGGAACCCGGAGGTTCATTACCGCATTCACAAGAGCCCGACACCTGTCCATATCCTGAGCCAGCTCAATCCAGTCCAAGCCCCATCCCAATTCTTGAAGATCCATTTTAATATTCTCCCATCTACGCCTGGGTCTCCCAAGTGGTCGCTTTCCCTCAGGTTCCCACCAAAACCCTGTATGCACCTCTCTTTTCCCCCATACGTGCTACATGCCCCGCCCATGTCATTCTTCTTGATTTGATTACCCGAATAATATTTGGTGATGAGTACAGGTCATTAAGTTCCACGTTATGTAGTCTTCTCCACTCCATCAGGGGGCGTAGACCTATGTAACCCAAAAGCAAATTATCTGTTTCAGCGTGGTTTAACATAGGGTGACCAGATTTATAAAACAAAAACCGAGACGCTCATGGTGAGTTCACTTGATTTGACTGCCATACTAGTTAAAACAAGTCTCTTGTACTCGTTTCATGCCAGCTAGCCGTAACTGTTCAGCTTGATTAAAATTAACATGGGTTGCTTACATATTTGTCGCTGTCTGAGTCTCACATTAACATAGTCAAATTACAACTATCGTTATTCAGCAGACGGTGCAGGACACACACTGCTGATATCTTTGTCATATTTCTTAGATGACTGGATTTCTGCCTAGAGTTTTGGCTGTTCCGCTATGAAATTGTAGAAGTCTGTGCAAGAAACGTCTTTAAAATGTGTTTTTGTTGTTAAAATTAAAGGGAAAATAAGGAAAATGGGACGCGTTTTTAAAAGACGGGACATTTAGCGTTCCTATTACATTTTCTCGGGACAATGGGAACAGTCCCTGAAAAAGGGGACAATCCCTTTAAAAAGGGGACATCCAGTCACCGTAGTTTAACAGTGTCTATCTTCTAAAAGGTTTTGGCGATGGTGTATAATACTGTGTGGTGATGGTTTTATGGACTTTATCCATCGTCCGAAGAGTAAAATATTAACTAATTAAAATCGCTGGAGGCTAGCTCTGTCTAAGGGGCCCAACTGACTAGGTGTTCTTTTCTCCCTCTCTATTCACCTGAGTATGGAAGCAGAGCCAGCTTCCGAAACGTTGTGGTTTTAATTTTTTAATATTTTTAACATTTTACTCTTCGGACGATGGATGAAGTCCATAAACACATCACACCACATAGTGTCTATCTTCATTAAAATCCCATTCGAAATTTTGAAAGTCAAGATAGACATTTTTGTGGGATGTGAGGTTTACACAGTGTTAGCATTGATAATTGTGTTCTTGTGACATGTGACAGATTTTGGTGAAATTGAGTATGGAAGATTTACACTTAATGCGATTGTGAAATTATGAGTTTCATGAATATGGAATGGTGAAATGCATATTTGACCCAATGGCGTAAATGAATTTGTATCCGTAATTTTCATATTTATAGACCTATTTTGATAAAGTTATGTGTAACAGATCTCCGCTTAATACCAATTGGCAATTACGAGTTTCATGGAAATTGGTCCAATGATCGCCATAATTAACCCTTTAAAGACGAAGCGTATATGTTTTATATAAGGACTCAGTGCTTACCGCGCTGTAAACACTCTCCACTTCGGCTATAAAGACCAATCTCTTCGTGTTTTATAAGGCAAAAGTTGCTGTTTGTTCTGAGATCCGTACAAATCACATAAACGTAATGTGGCACCACGTAGAATGTTTTAATGTTAACCTTTTAAAGCCTAGCGGTAACTTTACGTACCACCAGGTTTAACATTAAAAAATTCTACGTAGTGCCCACATTACGTTTATGTGTTTTGTACGGGTCTCAGAACAAACAGCAACATTTGCCTTATAAAACATTAAGAGACTAGTTTTTATAACCAAGGTGGAGGGTGTTTACAGCGCGGTACGCACTGAGTCCTTATATAAAACAGACACATTTCGTCTCTAAAAGGTTAAACCTTGTGGTACGTAAAGTTACCGCTAGGCTTTAAAAGGTTAAATGGCGCAAATGGATTTCTACCCATAATTTCGATATTTTTTGACTGAGTTAGGTGAATTTGGGTATAGAAAATCTGCACGCAATTCAACCTACACGTTTTCCCGTCGTCCTGTTTTTTTCACATCTGTCGGGTCCAGATACTGTCTTCAGCACTGTTTTCAACAATACTGGAAAACTACGTAATCTAGCGATTTTCTATAGCGAGCCGCTTTCGAGAGACTCTTACGGTCTCTTATCTCTCAAGGATAGAGTCCTCATTTCTCGTCACTTGATCTTATAACCTACGGATAGTGTGTATGGAGCTGGCATAGCGTAGTCGGTATATAGACTACGCTTATGGCCTCAACGATTCTGGGTTCGAATTCCGGCAGGGGCCAAACATTTTTGTTTTCTCCAAAACATTCAAACTCTCTCTGAGGCCTACCCAGATTCCTGTTCTATAGGTACTGGAGTTCCTTCCCTGGGGATGAAGCGGACACCGCATGTTGTTTACTTACATTCATCTGAATGCAGAAATTAACCCTTTAAAGACGAAGCGTATCTGTTTTATATAAGGACTCAGTGCGTACCGCGCTGTAAACACTCTCCACTTCGGTTATAAAAACCGGTCTCTTAATGTTTTATAAGGCAAAAGTTGCTGTTTGTTCTGAGATCCGTACAAAACACATAAACGCAATGTGGGCACCACGTAGAATTTTTTAATGTTAAACCTGGTGGTACGTAAAGTTACCGCTAGGCTTTAAAAGGTTAAGGCATAGATGGAGCTATGCATCTACTGTCCGCATTTGTCTTCAGGGCGGGAACGGAGCCTTATTTACGTGTTTTACACACAAACTCAGGAGAGATACGCAGACAGTGGCTGCGCCAGTGTACTTTGTGATCCAAGGGGCAACCTACCAGACCGAAGTGGAACCGTATTACGTGTTACAAGTGTCAACGCGACGTCGCTAGCAATAGCTGACCTATTGACAGAACGCTCGAGCTGTCCCTGTTTCCACCAGGAGGCCGTTGCTTTCAAGGGAATAATAATAATTATTATTATTATTGTTATTATTATGAGGCTTATTTATTTATTTTTAATGGTGTAACAGCCCTGAGTGGGCTAGGTCCTCCTCATTATCGAGGCTTCACGATCACACTCAGACACACAACACTCGGTAGGACTCCTCTGGACGAGAGATCAGCCCGTCACAGAGACCTCTACCTGACAACACAGAACACTCACAAGTGACATTCATGCCCCGGCGGGATTCGAACCCGCAATCCCAGCAAGCAAACGGCCGCAGACCCACGCGTTAGACCGCGCGGCCACTGGGATTAGCTTATTTATTATATACACATATGTACAAGTATATAAGCTGGTATTTATATGACAGGCCTGAGCTACCTCCTTTTCCAGTCGTCCAGGGTCGACGTTAATTGACCCTGGACTGCGATAAACCATTTGGAGGGAATGTTGAGTCGCTTTCCTTTGAATATGTTTCAGGACCGGTGGAAGGATCTCGACGGAGAACGTGTGGTACATTTCCGAATGCCGGATTAATGTGCCTTTTACATACGCCATGATTTTAAAGAAGCCCCTTCTCTCTTCTTGCTAAGTCTTCAGCTTCTGAATGTGAACCTTATCTCGCCGTCTGCTTGCCTCTTAACCCTCGTTTATCCCAAGACGAACGACAGGGCGGACAACGAAAAAAGGCAGGGCTTCAATTTATCTAAGTGACTTTCAATTTTTTTGTTCTTCGTCCTTTTGCGCCTGCGCTGGAGACGTTGTGATGATTATCGTCGTAGTGGCCGTGCAAGTAAACAAAACAACAAAGGGAGGAGAAACTCTTAACCAGACCTGACTTTCCATGCAGCTACACTCGCTGTTTTCGGGACTTCTTGCCTCGCCCTGTGTAACCCCTGGTCCCTCAAACGGAGAGTGGCATAAGGGGCAGATGCACTTTTTTTGTATTGTCATTCCGTGCATTGTTGATAGATCACAACACTCAGTCCAACATAATGCACTACACTGTTCCCAGATATTTTATATTACAAAGGCGCACCCAAGGGTGGGGGGTTGCCGGGCTGCAGCCCCCCCCCCCCAAACCGCCAAAACCGAAATTTAAAAAATACAGATCTTGTAGATATTATGATATCAAACGTTTAACGTGATTTCTTCTTTAGCCAAAATCAGCCACTGAAGTCGGTTGACGACTAGTACATTAGAATTTTGAAAAATAAGTTAATGAAATTAAACAAGAAGGTGGGACATTGTGGTTGAGTCATGGAACATTTAGTTTTGTGTGTACATAAATGCAGTTGCAGAGAGTGTTATGTTGTACTTACAACATGATTTTTGGAACATAATTTTTAAAATCACACATAAATTATATATAACCTCTGGGTCAGCCCCCCTCCCCCACCAAGGAAAAATTTTGGGTGCGCACCTGTTACATTACAATATGACGTTGAGCATTCCTACATGTTTTGATTCCGTGTGGGATCATCATCAGGGGTTCACATTAAAGTAACACGTCACTGGTTGAATTTTTACATCGTTTTATTGTGTACATGGATTTCCAGTTCGGGTTTGTGCAATGTTACCTTAATGTGATTCCCCATGCCACCGCGTACCGGGGTTCTTTTCTGGCGTTAAAGCGGTCGCCATCTAAAGCCGAGGTTAAGAATGCGTGGAGCTACACCTCTACTCCCCTGTATGACTTCATGTCGTGGACAGGGACAAGTCTTTTTTGTGATGAAGGCCCCTCAGCAGACGGTACGGACGCACCGCAGCCTTGAGGCTTGTTGTGCAACCCTGTGGTGAAGAGAATTAATTTTTTTTTCAATTTCCGTGTAATGGAGTGCCAGTGAAATGAAACTGACGGGAAAAAACCGAAGTACTTGGGGAGAAACCTGTCCTAGTGCCATTTTGTCCACCACAAATCCCACACGGACAGACCCGGGATCGAACCCGGCCCTCCGCGGTGAAAGGCCGGTGACTAACCGCCTGATCCAAGGCACGGCCGAGACTTTGCCCGTGACTTAACAGTTTTACTTTTGGAGAACAACTTGTTCCCTTTTGGCAGGCACTCGTATGTTAGCTCTTTTTGGTGCTTTGCCCGGCCTGTCACTCTTAAACAAGCATAAGGCATTCACCTGTAGTGGTATTGGGAGGGGGGGGGGATGGCCAGTGGTTGCTACCTGCCCCTGTCCTTTACAAATGACAACTTTGACGGCTCTGTCATGTCTCACTCAGTCATTCCGGCTGGAACGTCAAGAATTCTTACTGGTGACACCTACATGGCGTGTTGTTCGTCGATAACGCCCTGACCGCGATGTCTATCACTTGTACTCAGGGACACTTGTTAGACAGAACCCAAGGGACGCGTCTCGTTGTTCCTGCCGTCCGTTTGTGTATTGCAGATATTCGGTATGAACGTTGCGATGCAGACCAACTAACGAACTTTGATTTCAAGCTTCCGCCACGATGTTCATGAGATCTGCAATCTTCTAGGATTTTATGCGGCGTCATGTGGCAGTTGTTTACCGACGTTTCGGGAAAACGTATCGGTACCGTCTTCAAGGGTCAAAAGTCACCCTTGAAGATGAGACGTATGCGCTGTCCTGAAACGTCGGTAAACCATTACCCCACGGCTCCGCGTAATATCACATAAGAGTTCAGATCTCAACTAACTCCAAGAAGCTGGAGTCCGTCTTGAGAAGCTAACAGGTCCTTAGCGAGTCAAGAAAATTCTGGCATTTTATGGAACCCGAGGGTTCATTACTGCATTCACGAGAGCCTGCCACCTGTCTCTATCCTGAGCCAGAGCAGTCCAGTCTATGCCCACCACCCCACTTTTAGAAGATCCATTTTATTATTATTTTCCCATCTACTCCTAGGTCTTTCAAGTGGTCTCTTTCCTCCGCGTTTTTCCACCAAAACCCTATGTACATCTCTCCCCATACGTGCCACATGCCCCGCCCATCTCGTTATTCCCTACTTTATTGTTGGAATAATATTTAGTGAGGGATACAGATCATGAAACTCCTCATTATGCAGGCAGCAACACTCCTCTGTTACCTCGTCCCCCTTAGGCCCAAATACCTTTCTGTGCACCCTATTCTCAAACTCCCTCAGTCTATGTTCTTTCAGTGTGAGAGACAAAGTTTCACACCGATATAAAACAACAGGCAGACTTATAGTTCTATACAGCGATGCGGCCTACCGTATGCAATGAAACGGTCGTAATTTTCACACGGCGTTCCCAATACCCCCCTCCACCCCCTCCCGCTGTGCATTAAGTGAACACATAAGTTTCTCTTTTCGTTTGCATGTTTCAGCTCGGAAATACTGGATGAATTTCAGTTAAATTTGGTATGCAAGTCGGGTGTTTGCACTGAAATTTTTCGGTCGAATATAGTTTGGTTCGTATCGATTGAATGTAATCATATGTACGAAGTAACGTGTCGATTATTTTCGATGTGGCGTACATGAAACGAAATCCCTTAACGCAGTTTCTGTCTGGCCGATCCCAGTGGCCGCGCGGTCTGAGGTCTGCGGCTGCTCCTTTGCTGGGATTTTGGGTTCGAATCCCGCCGGGGGCATGGATGTCTGTCTCTTGTGAATGTTATGTGTTGTCATGTAGAGGTCTCTGCGTCGTGCTGATCACTCGTCCAGAGGAGTCGTACCGAGTGTGTGGTGTGTGTCTGAGTGTGATCAAGTGCAACAGTATCCCTCTACACTTACAGTGAATAGACAGAAGAGGTCAGACTAAGAAAGAAAGTTTCTGCCTGTGCGGTGTGATTTGCTTTGCTACTTTGCAGTGTGACGTCAGAATAACCGAACATTCAGGCCAGCGAATTGTCTAAAACAGTAAACAGCTAGTTTGGAAGGTATAATACTCCAGCGGAATACAGCTAGCCAGCGTTGTCTTTATGTAACGTAGCGGGATAGATAGAGAACACATTTTTTTACGGTTGTTCATATTCGTGGAAGACAGACGGTGAAATGCAGTAAACACAGTCAAACTCGGTTATAACGTCATGAAAGTGACTGAATATATTGTGCCGTTATAAACGAGTGTTGTTAACTGACGAGTATAATGTTATGGTTAACAGTGGGGAGTGAATTGGTGCTACAGAACATGTGACATTATACACGAGGTGTAGCTTAACCCTTTAAAGACGAAGCGTATCTGTTTTATATAAGGACTCAGTGCGTACCGCGCCGTAAACACTCTCCACTTCGGTTATAAAAACCAATCTCTTAATGTTTGATAAGGCAAAAGTTGCTGTTTGTTCTGAGATCCGTACAAAACACATAAACGCAATGTGGGCACCGCGTAGAATTTTTTAATGTTAAACCTGGTGGTATGTAAAGTTACCGCTAGGCTTTAAACGGTTAAAGCGATGTCATTATAACCGGGTTCGACTGTAGTTTTACACGGTAGCAGACTCCGGCTGTTTCAATTTGGTGCAGGGCCTGCTGATGGAAAGAGAAAGTGAAGTTACAAGTTCGTCATGACAAAGTTACGGTTACGTACATACAGTGACCCTTCGTAAAACGAGGGGTTTGGGTACACTGATCACAGCGTATTGGGCCAAACCACGTTTCCCAAGTTTCTTATGGAAAAAAATAGGATTACCTGAATGCGGAAGCTTATGATACCTACATTTTTGTACATTAAACATTTACATAGTGTTTGGGTAAGCTGTAGCTGCCATTTCCATGGCCGTTGAGTGAGTAACAGCCCGCCTGTATCCACGTGTATTTAAATTTATTGACGCTGAGAAAAAATTTATCTCTATAAGGGTTAGATTCCTGATGGTGTCATTGGAATTTTTCATTGACATAATCCCTTCTGTCGCACTATGGCCCTGGGGTCGACCTAGTCTCTAACAGAAATGAGTACCAAGTATATTTCCTGGGAGGTAAAGGCGGCCGGTGCATAGGGCTGACAACCTTACCACCTTCATGTGCCGATTGTCTAGAAATCTGGGAGCCTCGACCTCCTGGAACCGTAAGGGCCTATCCAGGCCTGTAATGGGATTGCTTTACTTTTACATTTAATTATGTTGAACCGTATGTATAGTAAAAAACCGTGCTGGACAGGGATTTTTATATAACGTTTACAAAACTTTTTTTTTGTCTGTAGCTTTCTGTGGAATTTTATGCATCCCTGTTGGAATACACAGTACTTCTACTTGCCGAAATCAGTTTTCAGTGGTCTCCCCTGACCAACCTTCTAGCGCTTTATCTCGTCTCTTCAGCAGAAACGCACCATTCTGCGGAGTTTCAGTGTAATCTTATTCTGCGCAGGATCGAAATCCGTCTGCAGCTTGCGAGCTCATGACTAAGTCGCTTAAGGAATTCAGTCGCACCGAGGCTTTGATAGAATTCTTCAGATGATTTATGTTTAATGTACAATAGATAATACTGAGAACAATATCCAAAGGAACCTGAACATTTTTCTAGCGGTCAGTTTTCCGTTTAAAACAGGTATTTACTTCAACAAATTTTAAATAAAGTGTAATGTAATGCATGTATTTTTGTGTTTATGTCGTCATACTTCGTAGCTACGTAAACTTAAAATTAGGCTGTCGCTAAGCAGTTTGCATTCCTTGATTGTCACTTCTTCCTTTGGTTGTAGAACTCTGTGTTGCTGTCGTTATCTCCGTACACAGCTAGGCCTATAGCTAGACTAGCAAAGTAGCTGTAAAGTACAGTTTATAGTGATGTGCACATTCCACACGAAATAGCATTTAGATTAAGTGTGTTTCAGATCCCTTTGAAGATTCAAATCTTCCTCGATGTTACGCCGCCTGGATTGGCAAACTGTTACCGACGTTTCGGAGGAGCGGATTGCTTTCATCTTCAGGGTTACGGAGCCCAAAACCTTCTTCTCGGACTGCCGCTTCTTGTTGTTGTTGTTGTTGTTGTTGTTGTTGTTGTTGTTAGTGGTGGTGGTGGTCGACCTCGTAGCCTAGAGTGTACAGCCACTGCTGTTTCCCACCTCACGCTGTGGGCTATGTTAGTGATACTGCTGTCCCTTATACTGTATGGTCTTTGAAGCTGTCGGTCTTTAAAGCAAAATTTTATATGAATTTCTTGGTTCTGGCACGCACGGTATAATCCTAAACTGGCTCGGTTTTTTATCGTAAGAGTAGCCTAGATGACGCGTTCAAGTTGTGAAATAGAATCTCGAAATTCGTGAACCCGTATTTTCGGGATTTTGACATTTATTTACAGCTTCCAACGAATCGGGATGAGACCACATGGTTGGCGAGTCGTCTTCCCTTACATCCCTTTTGCGCAAGTTACTCTGAGCTCAATAACGCTGTCTCATTGACTTGGTGGCTGTCGTGATTTAGGAAATGAACTCGCAGTCAGTCACTTAACCTTTTAAAGCCTAGCGGTAACTTTACATACCGCCAGGTTTAACATTAAAAAATTATACGTGGTGCCCACATTGTGTTTATGTGTTTTGTACGGATCTCAGAACGAACTGTAACTTTTGCCTTATAAAACATTAAGAGATTGGTTTTTATAACCGAAGTGGAGAGTGTTTACAGCGCGGTACGCACTGAGTCCTTATATAAAACAGATATGCTTCGTCTTTAGAGGGTTAATGTAGTTTATGCTTCCAAAAACTTTTCTTGACCTATTGAGATATATTTATACTTTTACGCTTTTGGTGGTGTTTGGGGTTAGTTCATATGTTTATTAGTGGTATTTCGTAAGCGATTTCAACCAAATAATTTTCCCTTGACAGTGGATTCCAATGTTCGTGAAAATTCTATTCAGTCTTAATGACTCACTAATATCGACACGTTACGGTATATCCTCTTTATCAGCCTTTTCAGTTTTCTCATGCTTCGTTCAACCGTCGAAGCTAAGGCGTGGATTACACAGGGCTACTTTACACGCTACTCGGCAGCGAGTTCACTAGCAGCTTTTAAAACTCGCCTCGTCTGATTATAAAAGCGAGTAAACTCGCTGGCTGGTGTACTATCCACCTTGTAAACTCGTAAGCAGTGTAACTGATACGGCTAGTAATCAGCTTGCGGTGAAACACTAAAATTCTTCAGTTCATCTCTGAGATGTCGGAAGGAGCTAGTAGCTGACTGCCCAGCATTTTCATTCCTACGTGTAATAGGCGTGGCTGCCTTACTCGCAGCTCGCTTATTAGGCGGCGAGTGAACTCGCTCGCGAGTAGCCTGGAAAGCAGCCAAATGTAATCCCCACTCAAGTAATACACGAACACCTCAGCCGTGTGTGGAGCAACCTTAATGCAGGTGCGTGCTAATTCAAACTGCCTTGTCTGTAGTCACCTCGACCTGGCATTGCTCGTGCATATATTAGTACAAGCGAGCTTGTTATTCCTTTGTGGGGCCTTAACTGTATGTATATTTCAACTCTAATTAACAAGCCTGCTGGAATAAATTGCTGGTTATACGTCCACAAGTGAAATTATGGCTGCTTAAGCTAACTTATGTAGTTGTAAGGCAGACAGTGAAGATGGGTGACATCTGATAACACTGGATACGCTCGCATGTACCTAACCTCAACTGCAGATCGTACATCACTTGCTGACACGTCACTTGTGCTCGTTAACTGTGCTGAAGTTATATTCGCTATAATTTACATGTGCAAGGAAAGTATTTATTTAAAACACTCAGGAGTTCCTCCTTTTTTAAAGTAGGGCCGAATTTACTCCCAAACAAGACCGAGTAAAATAAAATACAGCGAAACCTGCCTATAACGGAACCCCAAGGGACCGAAATTTTTTTTTGTGTCGTGGGCAGGTTCCGATTCATACAGGTAAGTTTGGATCCTCGGGACTTCAAAATTTTTCCGCTAAAGACAGGTTTCCGTTAGGGCGGGCTTCCGTTTAAGACAGGTTTCACTGTACAAGTAACGTTGTCCGTGTACATCACGTGAAAGGATACAGAGGAGTACATTTATAGTTCCACTCATTCTTAACCTCGACACTAGATGGAGGGAAATCATTAGGTTCATGCCTCTGTCGCTATACCTCTGCAGGAAGAACCCGGTAGCCACTGGATACGGAGCTGGGACAAGAATGAACTTGCCGACTGATTTCCCGGTTGGGGACCTATCCCTCATAATTATGGGTAGTTAAGGGTAGGATCCGATTTGGCGGGGGACGTTTATGGGCCCACTTAAAGGACATTAAAAACCCGTGTCTTGCCCAACGTTCACGATATGGAGCAGAGGTTCCTTCCGTATCTCTAACAGTAGTTTAACCATTTAAAGCCTAGCGGTAACTTTACGTACCGCCAGGTTTAACATTAAAAAATTCTACGTGGTGCCCACATTGCGTTTATGTGTTTTGTACGGATCTCAGAACAAACAACAACTTTTGCCTTATAAAACATTAAGAGACTGGTTTTTATAACCGAAGTGGAGAGTGTTTACAGCGCGGTACGCACTGAGTTCTTATATAAAACAGATACGCTTCGTCTTTAAAGGGTTAAACACAAGCTAAGAAAGTGTCAGTGGAACACAACTTACGTTTAACCGCAGCTACGGGATTTGTTATTTACAAACCATCATCAGGCTGCTGTTGTCTGGGATGTGACGCTGTGTACCGTTGCAGACATCTGTAACTAACGCCATGATTTGGTATGGTCCTTCAAGACTGCTGCCTGCAGTACCTGCCTCACTACACGGCGTGGCATGCCAGAGGAGGGTCATTCTGACGGAGTGTCCCGCACAATGGAGTTTTCTTTTGTACAGTAAATGCGTACATCTGTGCATTTCACGGCACATTGTCGGTTCAAAAGCACGAAGTATACTTTGGATATTAGAAGTAGCGTGACATATAAATGCCTACGTATTCAGAACAGACAGCTCAAACTAAAAGATTGTTGACTTTTTGGGCCCGGTACTGTGTGTCTCTACAGAAGGGCTTCAATATGTAGGGGTAGGGGGACTGGAGACTGCTTGGAGTCGGTGACCATCAATCTTCAGCTATCGTTGGCATTATCTGCAGCAGTAGGTTGCTGTAAGGACAACAACACGGGGTCTTCTGAAACAGCGTCATTAATCCTCAGAGGGGAATCCGACAGTTCGGACACTACACTTTTGTGTGTTGCGTCTTCATAACGGTGTAACAGCCTGAGTGCGGTTATATGACTGAACCCGTGAAAGAGGCTCCAGCTTAGTCCCCTTTTTTTGTAATTTTGGGCCGGTTAGGGGATGAGAACCCCGCGCTCCAAAACCCGTAATATTACATAAGGTCAGGTAAGGTAACGTTATAGCTATACAGGCCTGGACGGACCCCTAGGGTTCCAGGAGGTTAAGGCTCCCAGATTTCAAGACAGTCGGCCCACGAATATTGTAAGGTTGTCAGCATTACGCACCGGCCGCGTTTACTCTCCAGGAAATATTCCTGGTACTCATTTATCTTAGAGACTGAGTCGGCCCCAGGGTCGTAGTGCGGCCAGAAGGATTAAGTCGTGAAAAATTTCAATGACTCTATCGAGAATCGAACCTCCAACCTTCTGGCTTGTAGCGCAGTGCATAACATAATGTAAATTTGTCCCCGTGCATGCCATGAAAACGGATGGTGGACAGTGGTCAAGTATAGGCCCCGGTCCATTTTGTCCCGGTGTCAGCGACCTCGGTACCCATTTGATAGGACGCTTGCTTAGCTGCAGTTTCGGTCTGAATGCTGCTGGGAAGCAAACCCCGATTCCTCGGCTGTACAGCCCGCAGCTGTGCATCTCGACCTCTCATACTTTTTTTTTATTTTCCATGGCGCAACAGCCCCTAGTGGGCCAGGTCCTCCTCATTATCGCTGCTTCACGATCACACTCAGACACACCACACTCGGTAGGTCTCCTCTGCACGAGTGATCAGCCCGACGCAGTAAACTGTACCTGACAACACACAACCCCCACAAGAGACAGACATCCATGCGACCGGCAGGATTCGAAGCCACAATCCCAGCAAGCGACCGGCCGCAGACCCACGCGTTAGACGGCGCCGCCACTGGGATCGACCACTTTTAACGTATTGTAGGTATTCTAGCACCGGCTTGGATGGTCTGAGGAAAACCATTAAAAATCTCGTTCAAGACACACGACGTGTTGGCTGGTCTTCGAAGAGGGACATTCCGAATACGATGCAGGACTGCGAAGCGATCATCTACCACGTTGGGCCAGACGTATGCGTGGAGCTTTACTCCAACGCCCTCGTTTCGCGGAGCTGCGGCCCGAACTGTACATCCTGCAGTATCTGGCGTTAGACAGTAGCGTCAGAAACTGTTGAGGAAATGGATCACCGTTTTCATTATTTGCGTTAAGTGAACTTGCCGCTGCGCAAACACAGAGGTGTGGATCGAATGCTGATAGGGCACAAAGCGTCCCTGTCATTGGAGCCCGAACGTGACACACGGGGCAGTGATAATCGGTCACTGGTAGCAAGGTACAGTTCGTTCAGTATGACAGTAAGACATTCTTTGTTTGCTCCCCGTGATAGTACCGGTGACAGGTTTAGGTCGTTAGAGCTGATTGAAGTCAGGGAACGCTTGCTGTCATTCGGTGCAGGGTCTTTTGGCTTCTAGTCTGCTATCCAAAAATTCAAAGATTAACCCTTTAAAGACGAAGCGTATCTGTTTTATATAAGGACTCAGTGCGTCCCGCGCTGTAAACACTCTCCACTTCGGTTATAAAAACCAGTCTCTTAATGTTTTATAAGGCAAAAGTTGCTGTTTGTTCTGAGATCCGTACAAAACACATAAACGCAATGTGGGCACCACGTAGAATTTTTTCATGTTAAACCTGGTGGTACGTAAAGTTACCGCTAGGCTTTAAAAGGTTAAGCTATACAGAACTACAGTTTTGCCTGTTGTTTTGTATGGGTGTGAAACTTGGTCTGTCACATTGAGTGAGGAGCGAAGCCTGAGGGTGTTCGAGAATAGGGTGCTGAGGAAGATATTTGGGCCTAAGAGAGACGAGATAGCAGGGGGAGTGGAGAAGACTACAATAACGAGGAGCTTTACGACCTGTACTCATCACTAAATATTATTTGGGTGATAAATCAAGAAGAAAGAGATGGGCGGGCATGTAGCACATATGGGAAAGGGGAGACGTGCATACAGGATTTTTGTGGGGGATTTTTCTGAGGGAGGGAGACCACTTGGAAGACCTAGTAGTAGATGGAAGAATAATATTAAAATGGTTCTTCAAGAAATTGGTTGGTGGGCATGGACTGGATTGCTGTGGCTCAGGATAGGGACAAGTGACGTGCTGTTGTGAATGCGGCAATGAACCTTTGGGTTTCATAAAATGAGGAAAATTTTTTTGACTAGCCGAGGACCTGTTAGTTTCTCAAGAAGGACTCTACTCTGTGGATTTAGTTAGTCGATAACGCTGACGGTAATGTTGGTGCGAGATTTGAGGTTGCCGATAATTCAAGTCTTCTGGAATGTTTTGCCTTGTCGAGTGGGGATTAGCTGCCGAAGACCAATGGAATCATTGATCTTCAAGATGAAGGCATAACCGTCCTCTGAAACGTCAGTAACTTTATCAGTTGATATGGCGTAACATCACAGAATTTTGTTAGTGCCCGTCAGTTTTGGCCTGTTGCATTATTTTGCTCTTAAATCCGACGAGGACTTCAAGAGCATTTAGCAAACGCGCGTTTGTAGTCTCTGTATATTTGATGCCATGATGACAGTAGAATATGCCTTTGGATTCGCTTATAGTAGGCGTGAAATCACGGCCAGTTAGTCCCCCTTGGTTCTAATGCTTTCAAATCGTGTTTTTCCTTCTTTCTTCGACTGGTTCAGCTATAGCCTGCCCAACAATTCCCTTCCCATGCGCGCGTTGATGTTTCCTGTGAGCCAGCTTTTTGGATAAAAGTTTTCACTTTTTCCGGTGTCTGGAGTTGATAAAGATGTGGACGAACACTAGCATTCCAAGTCGGTTAATGGGCTATGCACTTAGGCTCTAAAACCAGACTTGCATTATTATGAGTTTACTTTTATCCATTTTAACCAATTACTTAATTACTTTCCTTTAATCGAACTCACGATATTGGATCAAATGAGACCTACCTTACGTGTTGAAGACGCATTATAACCCGAAATACATTTAAATATTCAGTTCGTACCGCGCAGTAAACACTGGGCCTGTACTTTATAAATTTCCATTTAATTCCAAACGTATAAATACATTGTTTGGGAATAATGTAGGATTTTTGAACGTGAAACCACGTGGTACGTGTAGCAACCACTGGGCTTTATTGGGTTAATTTCGTAGAACTGTTATTGCAGCCATATAATTACTACCAGCATGTGTCACAAACTTGTCTAACGGTGTTTCAGTATTATTCACTTTTCTTGGTTAAGGACAGAAATTGGTTTGTCTCCTTTTTCGAATTTCGAAACGATGGACGGACTTTTTTGTAGAATATATAACGTGTTTGCCATGGAAAAATTATCATTTAATTTGACAGTGTAACTAAAGAATCATTGGTGACAGGAATGTGAAAAATGGTGTGCATATTGTGTTACTGACGTGGCATATTGTTTAGAAGTCATCAGCTGCAAATGTGGCGAGAAATTACACGTACTGAGAAATCTACATAAAGTTACATCCCCTGTATTTGTTGTTGTTGTTGTTGTTGTTGTTGTTGTTGTTGTTGCTGCTGCTGCTGCTGCTGCTGCTGCTGTTGCTGCTGTTGCTGCTGCTGCTGTTGTTGTTGCTGCTGCTGTTGTTGCTGCAGTTGTTGTTGTTAGACCTGGGATGGCACAGTGTACTGAGTAGGCTACGGGCTGGATAATCCGGGGTTCGAATCCCTGCACAGGCAAGAGACTTCTGATTCCGTAAACGTCCAGACTGACCCAGGAGCCTACCCAGCTTGCAATTCAGTGGATTCCGTTAGCTCTTTCCCCCGGGGTTAAAGCGACCGTAAAGTGAAGTTGACCACGCACCATCTAATGCCGAGGTTAAGAATGAGTGGAGCTGTACACTAGCACTGTTCTCTTTATATGCCTGCTCGAAGGGGCAGAATTTCGGACTACAAGAACTGAAGCAATGGCTGTTACCATTCGGTTAAGAAGGTGCTGTCTTCCAGTTTCCTGTCCAAAAATACAAATATTAACCTTTTAAAGCGTAGCGGTAACTTTACGTACCACCAGGTTTAACATTAAAAAATTCTACGTGGTGCCCACATTGCGTTTATGTGTTTTGTATGGATCTCAGAACAAACAGCAACTTTTGCCTTATAAAACATTAAGAGATTGGTTTTTATAACCGAAGTGGAGAGTGTTTACAGCGCGGTACGCACTGAGTCCTTATATAAGACAGAGACGCTTCGTCTTTAAAGGGTTAAAATATACAGAACTGTAATCTTGCCTGTTGTTGTGTATGGATGTGAAACATTGACTCTGACATGTAAAGAAGAACATGAGCTGAGGGTGTTTTGAGCGTAGAGTGGTGAGGAAGATATTTGGGCCTAAGGGGGAGAAGGTAACAGGGGAGTGGGGAAGACTACATAACGAGGAGCTTTGTGATCTGTACTTCTCACCAAATATTGTATTGGTGATAAAGTAAAAAGGAATGACATGGGCGGGGCATGTCGCCCTATGGGGGACAGGAGAGATGCGTATATGGTTCTGGTGGGGAAGCCTTAGAGAAAGAGACCACTTGAGAGACCTAAGTGTAGATAGGGGGATAATATTGAACTGGATCTTAAAAGAAACAGGTGGAATGGTATGGACTGGATTTATCTGGTTCAGCATAGAGACAAGTTGCGGGCTGTTGTGAACACGGTCGTGAACTTTCCGTTCCGTGAAATAGGCCAATTTATTGATTAGGTGAGGACCTGTTAGTTTCTCAAGAACGACTCGGCTTTATGGAGTTATTTGATTGTACTTTAGAGCGGCCCTCTGCAAATTTAATGGGTCAGTTTGCATTTCTTTGACGTCATCCCTCGATCCAAGTAATGCAGCGCCAAGTTATTTCTCATTTCAATAAAATCTGCCTTTATGAAAATTTCTTACTTTTGAAGAGGTGTTAATTGTACTGCTACTGTGTAATGCCGCACGACGACCGTGTTTATACTGCTGTACACGGGGAGTTAAATATTGCACAGATTGAGAGGCAACCATTGTTCTTACGACTTGAACGACGCACTGCATAATATGCTGTGTATGACTGCACGCAACGTGCGCACGGCCAACAGGATTTGTTGTGACGCACTGCAAGTGTGTTGTCTTACTTTCAAAAAAAAAAAATTACAGACCGTATAAACTTATTTACATCAAGGTTTAGGACCCTCTCCCCAAATATGTTGCGGCATTCAGTGCCTGTAGGATGACTGCCCCTTCCCCCCGCAATAATCATTCGTGAATTGGAAGGCGGGGCTGGAGCCACATCACAAGTGGTGAAGTGGCAGCACAGGCGGTGAAACGGCAGCGCAGGCGGTGAAGTAACAGCAAAGATGGGTGAAGTGGCAGCACAGGCGGCGAAGTGACAGCACAGGCGGCGAAGTGACAGCGCAAGCGGCGAAGTGGCAGAAAAGGCGGTGAAGTGGCAGAACAGGCGGTAAAGCGGCAGCGCAGGCGGTGAAGTGACAGCAAAGGCGGTGAAGTGACAGCAAAGGCGGTGAAGTGGCAGAATAGGCGGTGAAGTGGCAGCGCAGGCGCTGAAGTGACAGCAAAGGCGGTGAAGTGGCAGCACAGGCCGTGAAGCTGCAGCGCAGGCGCTGAAGTGACAGCAAAGGCGGTGAAGTGGCAGCACAGGCGGTAAAGCGGCAGCGCAGGCGCTGAAGTGACAGCAAAGGCGGTGAAGTGGCAGAACAGGCGGTAAAGCGGCAGCGCAGGCGGTGAAGTAGCAGCAAAAGCGGTGAAGTGGCAGAATAGGCAGTGAAGTGGCAGCACAAGCGGCATAGTGGCAGCGCAGGCGGCAAAGTGACAGAGCAAGCGTCGAAGTGGCAGCACAGGCGGTGAAGTTGCAGCACAGGCGGTGAAGTTGCAGCACAGGCGGTGAAGTTGCAGCACAGGCGGTGAAGTGGCAGCACGGGCGATGAAGTGGCAGCGCAGGCGGTGAAGTGACAGCAAAGGCGGTGAAGTGGCAGAATAGGCGGTGAAGTGGCAGCACAGGCGGTGAAGTGGCAGCACAGGCGATGAAGTGGCAGGATTCGTCGGCTGTCGTCATGCGTGCTGTACTTCTCTTTAATTTAATTTAATTTAATTCCATTTATTTTTGTGTAAGGACACGATGTGTATTATCACCAGGCAGATGACTCAGTCGGACCAGCACCGCCTCGTTCCCGACCTTTCCCAGCAACCAACCACTGATCACGATACAGCCTTTGATACCGACAGCGTCGAAAGACAAACTCATCAGCTCATCTTTAATGGTGTTGCAGTTAGTGACTATGCTGCGGGCTGGTCTATCAGGGGGTTCGAAGCCAGGCTGGGGTGAGAGACTTTTTTGTGCTCCAAAAGTCCAGCCGGTCTCTTAGGCCCACCCACCCTCCTATTCAATTGGCACAGGGTTCTTTCCCGGGGGTAAAGGAGCCGGGGCGTGAAATTGACCACTTTATCTAATGCCGATGCTAAGAATGAATGCTTCCCCAAAGTGCCTTCATGGCATGGACGGGATCAAATTTACCTTTTACCTTACATTTTATATTTGCCATAATTGAGTGCTGAAGCTGGCACGTGTCCTTACTCACGAGTAAAGCTTTGGCCTTGACAGCGTGGGCGGAGGTTCCTTAACCGTTTAAAGCCTAGCGGTAACTTTACGTACCACTAGGTTTAACATCAAAAAAGTCTACGTGGTGCCCACATTGCGTTTATGTGTTTTGTACGGATCTCAGAACAAACAGCAACTTTTGCCTTATAAAACATTAAGAGACTGATTTTTATAACCGAAGTGGAGAGTGTTTACAGCGCGGTACGCACTGATTCCTTATATAAAACAGATACCCTTCGTCTTTAAAGGGTTAACCATCGGGCGAAGCTTGTAGAAAAAGCGTGCAGATTCTGTCTAAAACATATGTCTTTGTCACCTTTCACTGCTCGCCGTTTGTTGGGCGTTCACTTTGTAGAACCTAGAATCAGTCCATTCACAGCTCTAACCAGATATAACTAACTAACCAACCGAGTGACTGACTGACTGACTGACTGACTGACTTCCATGGAACAGCGTCCTTCTCGAGAAGCTAACATGTTCTGAGCCTTTCAAGTAATTACACGCATTTTATGGGAACGCAAAGGTTCATTACCGCATTCACAACAGCCTGCCACCTGTGCCTATCCTGAGCTAGATAAATCCAGTCCACACCCAATCCCACTTCTTGAAGATATATTTTAATAGTATCCTCCCATCTACACCTAGATCTTCGCAGATGCCTCGTTCCGTCAGGTTTCCCCACCAAAGCCCTATATACACCTCTCCTCTCCTGTATGCAGGCCACATTTCCCACCCATCTCATTCTTCTTGATTTGATCATCAAAATAACATTTGGTGAGGAGCATGGATCATAAAGCTCCTCACTATGCAGTCTTCTCCATTTCTGATTGTAAAAACTGATCATGTTACGAATAATTCACAAACCAGGTACAACATAAAAAATTCTCTCTCGCATAAAACGATTTACTCGCCCTCACAAGACACGACTGCATTTGAGACCAATGTATTTTTAAGTGGAATACGTTGTTTACTGGTCATAAGTACTTAACGGTCTTGTTTCCCCTTGCGAAACCACTAACAAGGTCAAATTCATATTCCTGAGTAACCAACTTTAGCTGGATATACATTTCTTAATAATGAATAAGCATTGTGCGGACTGTGTTCTGCAAGGAACATGATCACGTAACGTACGTACCGGTCAAATATGCAACACGGAATAGTAGATAAAATGAATAGAAGTTAGTCCATAGTCAGCGGCGGATAAAAAAAATGTATTTACATTGAAGTGGGGCGGTTTGTTTATGTAAATAATCCGCACACTGGCAAATCTTTGTAAATTGTCGGGTATATGTAACAGTACTTTAGACGCTGGCCATTACAGTGTGCTTTATTTTATCTGATGAGTCGTTACATATTGCATCGGCAGATACTGTGCTGTTGAGTATGTCTTCACAGCTGCACACAGCGACACACAGGCGTCAAATTATTTTTATAATTGAAGAGGTGTGAAGTAGGTTGTGGAATACGGAGTGCTATTCAATGGAGCTTTATTTCTTGGATTTGGACAGCTGACGGTGTTTGTGTTTGTGCTGTGCAGCTGTTCTGTGCAGCAATGGCCGCTTCTAGCAAGGAACTGGAATAATCAGTAACGAAGGGGATTGAAAGAGAGAAAGAGACGGCGAGTTCCCATCTTTGAAATGACCTGAAGAAACATGCAGCGCGTCTCCATTGTTGGCATTTTCACTTTGTGTGTGACAGCAGAGAAGAAAGCAGGCGCACCACTTGCTGTGAATGTACAAAGGATATCACCCACCCCCACGCCAGGCCGTCATTCCGGCTGACAAGAAATTCAAGTTCAAATTGTTCAGGGGTGTCACCGGGATGTAATTTGTGGAGCATGAAAATTTTCTTTTGAAAATCCCAGGTAGTTCATGCATATAGTGATTAAGTCAGGGGCTGGAAAATCGAGAAATAAAGAAGGATTTAAATATCTTCAAACACAACTGTTGTGTATTATATATACTTACTGTGGCAACATGTTTCGACCTAATATGGTAATCTTTAGGCCATTAATATGAAACTCATTAAATTATTGGACACATTTGTATTATATGATGTTTAAATCCATCTTTGTTATAAATTAACACAACGTGGTGGTAAGCATAAAGAATCGAGATGTCGTAAACCGATTACCAGCCGGGGCGTAGCTAGGGGCGAATGGTGCGGCCGCCGTTGGTGGTAGATTTCAACGGGCGGGAAAATGGGCTACGAAATGACTATTTTAAATTTAAAAAAATTATTCAATGTACGTATTCGATTTATAATACCAACTAAATGCGTATTATTAGTTAGATGTTGGTGTTAAACCCATAGCTCCAACATGTTTCGTTGTAAGCTTAACACCTTCATGGAGCAACAGATGCCAAGTTTCAAACCAGCGGCCAGTGATAAGCTATTATTTACAGGGATCGACAGTCTGTATTAGGCTGCCTTGTTGATATCTAAAAAATATACGGAATGGACAACATTAAAATTAAAACAAAAAACTGATTCGCTTGGTTCAACAAATTGTAAATTGTGGAAGTAAATAAGGGGAAATATTTGTGATTTTCTAAACGTTATAATTTGGATTCGGGGTGGCCATTGTGATTACTCGGCCTGTGCGTAGAAGAGCTAGCTGCAACACTGATTACTGACAGGGGTAACAATTTTTTTCTTCTCCATGCCAGCTCTGATCCCCCACATAGGCTGTTCAATGTGCGGGGGCGGGGGGCGGGGGATGCCAGCTGGTACCTGTAGCTGACGGCTCATCTCCGTATAGTGCTGAGATTTAGAATAAGTGGGGATATACCTTCGCTCCCCCATATGCCTTCGTGACAAACACAGTGAGAACCGTACTTTTACAGTATCCCTTCTTTCGTGTCTGCTGCTGGTTCTAATTGCTTCTGTGAACGCACACCGTAAGCTCAAGGTACGTGCGACCCACATATTCGCCTGCTTCCCCTCACGCACCGTATATTTTGTATCATTCATTTGCAACACATATCAAAACGTAAGGTAAAAGGTAAAGTTACCCTAGAACAGGATATAAAGGCCCAGAGGGGGAGTATAGCTTTACTCTTTCTTTAACCTCGGTACTAGATGGGGGTGGGAGGTTAACGCCACGCCTCGGCCGCTTTACCCCCGGGGAAGGAGGCTGGGTGGGCCCCAGGGGACGGGTGCGGAAAATCTCGCCCCCCCCTCCCACCGGGATTCGGTGCCCGGACCACCCAGCCCCTAGCGAGTCGCTGTACCGACTGAGCCATCCCGGCCCACCGTATCAAAACATAATAATTTTAAATGGGGGGGGGGGGGGAACTTTGTGTCGTGTTGGTACAGGAAAACACTGGACTTTTAAATTTGGTGTTTGGGGCTCTGTAAGTTGCCAGAAACAGTCAGTGTAATTTTAGTCTGTAGGCGTCGAAGTAGAATTTAATTTATTTTTGTTTTTGTCTGTTAGTTTGAGGTGCATTCGCGAAACTGCGAAAAGTGACCATTAACTTTGTCATACGCATCCATCCGCATGCAATAACTCGGCTTCCATTGGACGGATTTTCATAAAACTTGATATCTGAGTATTCTCGAAAATCTGTCAAAAAATTCAATTTTCGTTAAAATCTGAGAAGAATAACGGGTAATTTACATGAAGACCTATGTACAGTTATGATACTATCTCGCTGAATCAAACTTATAATGAGAAATATTTCAAACAAAGTTGTAGAGAAAATCAAAACACACATTTTATGTCCAGTAACTTTTTTCGTGTCGTTTTATCAGATAATGTGGAAATACATGTTACAGCCGGACAGGCCACAGATGACAATATAATACGGGCCATGCGCTTTGCGTGCTGGATAACTAAGGTTACAAACACAAACTCAGATTATATAATACTTGTTGCATTTCCACGGTAACAGTGGTTACGCGAACGCCCCTCAGTGTTGCATTATATGCACATGGCCTGTCTTGTCAAACATTAGAAAATCATCAACAGAATAAAAGGAGCATATATTTTAGTATGTCATTAACCCTTTAAAGACGAAGCGTATCTGTTTTATATAAGGACTCAGTGCGTACCGCGCTGTAAACACTCTCCACTTCGGTTATAAAAACCAATCTCTTAATGTTTTATAAGGCAAAAGTTGCTATTTGTTCTGAGATCCGTACAAAACACATAAACGCAATGTGGGCACCACGTAGAATTTTTTAATGTTAAACCTGGTGGTATGTAAAGTTACCGCTGGGCTTTGAAAGGTAATACTGGTTTAAGTTCAGTCTGTTCATTCATAAAGCAATAGATGTATAGGCTGTTTGCAGCAAATGGACATCCATTTATGCTCTTAGCCGTCCTAGAAGTGTGTTAGAGTGCAGTTCTGTTATGTTGGCATCAATTTCAATGTGTTCTGACGTAGGATCAGAGCGTTTGAACAGAAATACGGCGCCGGGTGGGGATGGCTGGCTGTCTTTTGTGCGTCTGGTGATGCAAGAAATTAATAAGTGTTTTATGGGGTTGGACAAAAGAATGGAAAAGATGATAAAACCGAAGATTATATTCCGCATAAATCAAAGCTGCTGGGAAAGAAAAAAGAGGCGGATCGATTTGAAACTTCAAGAGGGTGTATTTATATTCTTATGACAGTCTACTGCAGTTATAATGACTTTCCATTCGGAGGATCATATTCGTCTGGGATGGAACATGGCGTCAATACGTAATCAGATGGGGGGGGGGGGGCTTTCGAGAGGATCCTCATCTTCAGATGTCGATAAGGCTGTGTTGGGGTCCGATTATCCACTAATACAGCTACATATCCCAGAAGAAAGCAACCCTTAACTTACACTGCTGTCTAAACCTTAAATCTTACATTTCATTGTTATTATATCAAACAACTCATGCACTTGATAAAATATATTCATGAGCTGTTACACAGAAGTACATGTTTCGGCACCGAGGTGCCATCGTAAGGGGGCGGTTCAGTGTAAAGGAATGTAGGGCCAACACACCAGTCTACTTAATTATGTCGCCCTTACGGAGGTGGTTAAAACATTAAATATTAAAATTCTGAATTACGTAAAATTAATAACTTTAAATTTACAGTGTTTTAATATTAATAGTATTAAAAGTACTGAAAGCGATCCGTTCCAGGAATAGCAATTTTTTGCAACTGTAAGGTTCAATACTTGTAATACTATTGATATTAAAACATTGTGAATTTATGGTTAAGACTTATTAAATTTTATGTATTTTAGAGTTTTAATATTTTAATCACTCCTGTAAAGGCGACATAGTAACTAGATTAGCGTATTGGACTTACATTCCTTTGCACCGAACGGCCCCCTGATGATGGCATCTCGGTGCCGAAACATGTAGCGGGTTTTATATTAGCTCATAAATGTATTTTATTCAGTGCGTAAGTTCGTTGATGTAATAATTGTAAGAACATGCACGGTGTGAGTAACATTGCAGTTCGTTGTGTTCTGTATCAGAGCGTTAGTTGCGAGAGACGCGGATGGTCGCCAGCGGCAGTATGAACTGTTTCATTCAGCCGATACCGAGGGCAACAGTGTCATCCTGTCCGACTTCGCTTACTTGGTGTCTGGTGTGATTCCCACATAGAATACCATCCTGTATGAGTTTTTGAGGTTTCCACAGCTGTGTAATCCAGGATTCTGGTCTTGTAGAATGTGGCGACGCAAGGCCCGTAGCGGCTTCCAGTGCAGTCTTATACATATAAGTAGAGGTAAAGCAGTCCCATTACAGGCCTGGACAGGCCCTTACTGTTCCAGGAGGTTGAGGCTCCCAGATTTCAAGACGGTCGGCACATGAAGGTGGCAAGGTTTTCAGCCCTACACACAGGCAGATCAATTTAGTCCACGCCCCTATTCCATTTCTTGACTATCCACTTTAATATTACCTTCCTATGTAAGCGTACGTATTCCAAGTGCTCTGTTTTCATCATGCATCGCCAACAAAACCCTATAGGCAATTTTGTGTCCTCCATACATGCTACATGCCTCGCCCATTTGATTCTTTTTGATTTGATCACCTTAACCTTTTAAAGCCTAGCGGTAACTTTACGTACCACCAGGTTTAACATTAAAAAATTCTACGTGGTGCCCACATTGCGTTTATGTGTTTTGTACGGATCTCAGAACAAACAGCAACTTTTGCCTTATAAAACATTAAGAGACTGGTTTTTATAACCGAAGTGGAGAGTGTTTACAGCGCGGTACGCACTGAGTCCTTATATAAAACAGATACGCTTCGTCTTTAAAGGGTTAATATCTGATGAGTTCAGATTATAAACCTCCTCTTTATGTAGTCTTCTCTACTTCCCTGTTATCTCGTCTCTCCTAGGCCCAAATATCTTTCCCAGCACCCTGTTTTTGAACACCCTCAGCCTGTTTCTCCCTCAGTGTGAGAGACGAACGTCCATATCAATATAAAACAACAGGTAACTTTATAGCTCTGTATATCTGAATCTTTGTATTTTTGCATTGCAAACTCAAAAACGGGGCACGCGGTGGGGCAGTTGGTTGAGACACTGCGCTACAAACCGGAAGGTCGCGGGTTCGATCCCCAATGGTGTAATTGGAATTTTTCATTCACATAATCCTTTCGGCCGCACTATGGCCCTGGGGTCGACTCAGCCTCTAACAGAAATGAGTACCAGGAATATTTCCTGGGGGGGAGGGGGAGTAAAGGCGGCCGGTGCTTAGGGCTGGCAACCTTACCACCTTCATGTGCCGATTGTCTAGAAATCTGGGACCCTCAACCTCCTGGAACCCTAAGGACCTGTCCAGGCCTGTAATGGGACTGCTTTACCTTTTAAAACTGAAAACCAAAAGATTCTGCACTGAATAATAGCAAGCATTCCCTGAGTTCAATTTGATTTTTTAGGATTGTTCCCAAATATTTTAAATGTTAGAAACTTTCAGAGGATGTATATGCAGTCTGTATCCCATAATTTAAAGAATGGAAACCTACCTCTGTTCTGCTTATCCTCTTTGTTTCTGTAAAGTACAGTAGTTCTTGCTCGCGGTATCGTATTTGTCTTTATGCTTAGATAATACCACAGCGGTTTAATGAGAGGATTTATTATTAAGTAGGAATGTGTGAAAAAGCCCTTAATCCGGTGTAAGACTGGGCTGTGGCAGCCAAATTTACATCGTGTGTCACGTGTCATCGTGTCGTAGCCCCGTTAACGAAGAAGGGGGCAATAGTCATTTCAGCATGCGCTCAAAACAGAGGAATCTGAAAATAAAAGTCAGGCATGCTGCTATTCCATTTTGTTGATAGCGGGGAATCTCGCGTTGCCCAGCAACCCTTCTGCTGCAGTGGCTGTGAATGGTAGGGCCGCATGGGTCTGCTATGTGCCTTCACAATACGGTAGCTAGACGAATAATGACCATTATCGGTCCAATGTCGAAATTCAACAGCCGTTCCCGCTGTACCAGGTCTAAAGTCGAGGTGCAATCGACACATTATTTTACAGTATTTTATGTCGGTTCTCCCTAAGCTCCTGTTATCTGGCGCCTGCTTTTGGACTTTTAAGATAAAATTATCCAAAGACGGCAACTGGAAGAATTTTTAACCTTATGGGCTCAGTGTTGAAATTTGACAGCCATTCCCGCTGTACCAGGTTTAATGTCGAGCTCAAATCGACACATTATTTTACAGTACTTTATGTTTTTTCTCCCTAAGCTCCTGTTATCTGACGCCTGCTTTTGGACTTCGAAGATTGGAGATTTTCTGTAAAATTAATTAGGACCAGAGTGTTGGAATTCACAGCGATAATTTGGACAGCGAAGTGTTAAGAAGTATTTTCCCCGTCATTATACGTTGCCTGTTGTTTAAACGAATCCCGCATGACACGTGTCCTTGTTACCGTGAAAGGAAATTATCAATTTTATTCTAATGAAGCAAAATGTTTTCACTTTTCTGCCTGATATTTACGTAACTAATGTACATGGTGGTATGTCCATTCTTCGTACTGCTGTCCGTAAGGGCAAGAGTACAAAAGAGGCGCATGCTTAAATTAAACTTTATGGATAGTAGGAATATATTTACAGCAGGGGTGCACAAATTCCGGGCACCAGGTCGCCTGGGCGACTGAATTTGTTCTCACTTACTTACTCCTTGGCTGTACGGTCCTCTGAGAACCTTGGCTTCCTTGATAACACACGCCCACTTTGCTCTATTTGCAGCCTTCTGTCGCCGTCTTTTGACGTTCATCTTCCGAAGATCCTTTTTAATATCTTCCAACCATCTCAGTCTTTGTCTTCCTATTCTTCTCCTTCCATCTGTTTTACCTTAAAATATCTTCTTTACCATCCTTCCATGTTCCATTCTTACTCCACGTCCTAGCCATTCCAATCTTCTCTTTTTGGTATCTGTTATAATATCTAGGTCTCTATATAACTCCAGAAATTTCTGATTATGAATTTTGTACGGTGGCCCCTAATATTTGTGAGTTTTTATTATGGAAAATTGCTTCGTATCACCGTTTGGCCCCAAGAATTTTGAAGTTTTTCATAGATTTTTAAAAATTTGTACACACCTGATGTACAGTACAGTGCACGTCTGAGAGAGCACAGGGGGCCCATTTTTTCTTTCAGGAAGGTTTCCGTTTAACACAAGTACGTCTACCAGCTTCTAGATAACAGTCTATTTGTGCAGTACGTGCTAACCCCACAGGTCTGTACGTCTTAAAGCCTTTATTATCCAAATAAATAATTAGAGATACGAGTCTTCAGGCTGACTGAATTTTAAATTTTCTCACCTCCTTCTTTGAATTTTCCAACATAATTTAATGAACAAAGTTAAAACATGTTCCTATCCACGCCCTGAAGGTGTGTGGGGAATAGGCAGTAGGATTCATTCTTAACCTTGGTACTAGGTGGATGGGAGTAGTCAGTTTCGCTACTGGTGGCGTTACCCCTGGGGGAAAGGAGCTGGGTGATCCCAGAGCCCCTCTGATCTCTGCAAGGAATCTAACCCATGACCGTCCACGCTGTAGCCTACCTCTATACCGACTACGCTATCCCAGATGCAGCACGTCATTAAACTGTAATGTATGTATTATGTGCACCGCGGAGTTTGCTGATTAGTGATTCGTCAGAGACATTGTTCTCGGATGAGTTCTAGAAAGAACAGTACTGGGATTAGGCATACCGGAAGAACAGTACTGAGATTAGACATACTTAGAATAACAGTACTGAGATTAGGCATGCTCAAAAGAGCAGACAAAAATAAATATTCAGTAAGACCTTACTGCATTGAATAATTTCTGTGCGTTATAGTTAAACCATACGCCGTTTGTCACATTACTGTACTCTCCGATTCAAGGAAAGTTTAAGATAAACGGCTATTTTCCCCCCCGAGTTCTTAGTATGTCACAATACTGTTGCTGCAAATTGAAGTCTTCTGGGATGTCACACCCTGTCGTTTGGCGACTAGGTAACGACGTTTCGAAAGATTTTAATGCGTTCATTTTCTTGATGTGCTGACCCAGGAGATGAATGCACTAAGATTTTTAGAAACTTTGGGAACCGCCCGCCCAGCAAAACAGCGCCAAATTTCGCTTAATCCAGTTTTGATTCTGAACTAGATTTACAGCGTAATTAAACCTGGTTTTGTCCTTGAACTGAGATTTGAAATATTCTTTAACCTTTTAAAGCCTAGCGGTAACTTTACGTACCGCCAGGTTTAACATTAAAAAATTCTACGTGGTGCCCACATTGCGTTTATGTGTTTTGCACGGATCTCAGAACGAAGAGCAACTTTTGCCTTATAACACATTAAGAGATTGGTTTTTATAACCGAAGTGGAGCGTGTTTACAGCGCGGTACGCACTGAGTCCTTATATAAAACAGATACGTTTCGTCTTTAAAGGGTGAAATGATCCTGAGTGATTACCCGTGTGTTCGACGTGTTGCAGGTTTGCAGGCGGAACTGTTCTACGTCAGGGAAGGGGTCATCAACGAGTACGCGCTTAACTTCGTGGTCCCGGTTCCGGCGCACATCAACGACCTTCACTTCACATGGCAGAGCCTCGCTGGTCGCCCTGTAAGTATGGTACATTTATTTTCATAAAGTCCGTAGCGTTTGGTCAGCGAGCCGCGACTTTCATTACGGGGGTCGCGAAGTCTGCGCGTAGATCAGTGTCCTTCTGCGCTAACAGGGGGGAGATGGCAGAGGAGGTTGCTTCTTTGTAATCGTGTGTCAAGTAGGAGAAACTTAAGATCAAGTGAGTCTGGCACATTAGGTTGTAATGCAAAATGACAGGAACTTTATGGAAGTAATCTACCTATACCTCAACCTCAGACTAATATACAATAGGTGTTCAGTATTTTTATGGTGTGGGAAACAAAGGTTTATTCTCATCACAAAAAGCGTCCATTGGAACCTTTACTAAGAAAATTCAGTGCAATAGAGAGTGGAACCCGGTTATAACGACATCGGTTTATACGACATCTCGTCTATAGCGACAGATATTGTATGGTACTAATGAATTTCTCACTGTTAACCATAACATTATCCTCCTCGGTTATCTTCTTTCTTTCCTTCTTTCTTTCTTTCTTTCTTTCTTTCTTTCTCTCGTTCTTTCTTTCTTTCTTCTACCTACTTGTTCACGGTAAGTGTCGAGGTTGTTCATTTTCATTTGATCACACTCAAGCACACACTACGGTGGGTAGGACTCCTCTGGACGAGGGATCGGCCCGTCGCAGAGACCTCTATCTGACAACACAAACACTCACAAGAGACAAACATCCATGCCCCCGGTGGGATTCGAACCCACGATCCCTGCAAGCGCTCGGCCGCAGACCTACGCCTTAGACCGTGAGGCCACTGGGATCGGCCTCCTCGGTTATAACGACACAAAATGTTCGGTCCCTTACATGACGTTATAACGACACAAAATGTTCGGTCCCTTACATGACGTTATAACGACACAAAATTTTCGGTCCGTTACATGACGTTATAACGACACAAAATGTTCCGTCCCTTACATGACGTTATAACGACACAAAATGTTCTGTCCTTACATGACGTTATAACGGAATTCGCCCTCTTTCCTTGTAGCCCGGTTTCTAACGTCCATTTTTCCATGTAATCGTATACTTTTTATGTACTTATGTAATCTAAATTTTGTACAGGAAACGTGTCTGTAACGGATTCTCAAAAGGCAATGTTTTTCCACTTCATATTGATTTTCCTTTAACGCGAGGTTTTCTTAGCCGCATAAATACTGTATAGTACTAAAATGTACACATATTTATGTGTGTGTGTATGTGTGTTTGTGTGTTTATGTACACATACACATACGTATGATTCATTCCATATGTTATGAGTTTATGTTACGTGTGTTCTTTCGAGTGCTATTGAGTAGCAGATATACTTAGAAAGTTTTTCTTATTTCCTTTTCGCTTTTTTTTATTTAGAAAGTGCTGTCTATATATTTTGTGTACATTACATCTTGAGTATCCTCCATTTGTGGCAGTAGTATTTCTTTTTAGGTAATGAGTTGCATGAAAGTGTGGCAAAGTTCGGATATCTGAGAACCATAACAAATCAAAATTCCATTCAAGAATAAATTAAGAGCATATTAAACTCAACCTGCTACCATTCGGTCAGGAATCTGCTACCTTAGAGTTTGCTTTCGAAAAGTATAAATACTAGAACCTGATGGAAAGGAAACACCTGGAATACATGCGTAGATGGAAGGATAATATTAAAATGGATCTTCAAGAGACGGGATGGTACATGGACTGGGACATGTGACGGGCTTTTTTGAACACGCAGTAATACTTTGTATTGCGTGAAATGAGTGGAGTTTATTGAGAAACTGAAGAACTACTAGCTCCTCAATACGGACTCTGCTCAACATAGTTGGTTCGTTAGTTTGTGTTTGTTTCTAGCCCTAGGGAGCGCTGGATGAGGCATAATTGTGACAGAGTACAGTTGTTATCGGAACCGAAAAATTTCCGTTAAGCTGTTTATTCCTATGTCTTCCTTAACATTTTAAAGCCTAGCGGTAACTTTACGTACCACCAGGTTTAACATTAAAAAATTCTACGTGGTGCCCACATTGCGTTTATGTGTTTTGTACGGATCTCAGAACAAATAGCAACTTTTGCCTTATAAAACATTAAGAGACTGGTTTTTATAACCGAAGTGGAGAGTGTTTACAGCGCGGTACGCACTGAGTCCTTATATAAAACAGACACGCTTCGTCTTTAAAGGGTGTTTTCTCGTACTCCGACAATTCACTGTCGTATATTTACGAGGATTGGGACACGCGGTGGCGCAGTTGGTTGAGGCACTGCGCTACAAACCGGATGGTAGGGGGTTCGATTCCTGATTGGAATTTTTCATTGACATAATCCTTTCAGTCGCACTATGGCCCTGGGGTCGACTCAGCCTCTAACAGAAATGAGTACCAGGAATATTTCCTGGGGGGTAAAAGCGGCCGGTGCTTAGGGCTGACAACCTTACCACCTTCAAGTTCCGATTGTCTAGAAATCTGGGAGCCTCAACTTGCTGTAACCCTCAGGGCCTGTCCAGGCCTGTAATGGGACTGCTTTACCTTTATATTTATGAGGTTCAGGAAGAAAGGGTCTGATCTGAGTTCACTGGTACATGCTAGGGACAACTGGCGGGCTGTTGTGAACACGGTAATAAACGCAGATTCAAGTCCTCTGGCTTTTAACACTGTTACTTGGGAAATGTTCACTGGCGATGTCGTATTCTGGAGGAACTTGGAGTTGTTGTACGTGCCGCTTCGAAAACTTCAGGTGGACATTTTTTCTCGTTAAACGCTGCGAATTTATTGACTAGCTGAGCAACTCCCAGCTTGTTAGGAAGGACTCTGCTCCATGGACTTAGTAATGTTTATTAATACACTACGCGTGCCAATCAGAGACGTTCATTTTATTGCATGTTTCATGTGACTGATAAGGGTGTTGAGACGAGCGGAACATGTAGCATATATGGGGCAAAGTAGAGGTGCGTGCAAGGGTTTTGTGGGGAAATCTCAAGGAAGCAGACCACTTGGAAGACATAGGCGTAGATGTGAGGATAATATTAAAATGGATCTTCAAGAAGTGGAACGGTGCATGGGCTAGATTACTCTGGCTCAGGATAGGGACAGGTGGCGGGCTCTTGTGAATGCGGTAATGAACCATCGGGTTTCATAAAATACAGGGAATTTCTTGGCTAGCTGAGGCACTGTTAGCGTCTCAGGAAGGACTGTGCTGCTTGGAGTTAGTTAGTTCATTAGTTATTTAGTTGGTTATTTGCGTACTTATTTAGTTGATCAGTTATTTACATTCGAACCCGGTTATAACGATATAGATTATACGACATGTCTATAGCGTCAGATACTCTGTGGTACCAACTAATTCCTCACTGTTAACCACAACATTATACTGCTCGGTTGTAACGACACTCGTTTATAACGACACAAAATATTCAGGCCCTTTCATTACGTTGTAAAGGAGTTCAACTGTAGTTAGGTATTTAGTTATTCAATTAGTCGACTGGTTTGTTGGTTGGTTGGTTGGTTGGTTAGTTAGGTATTTATTTATTTATTTATTTATTTAGTTAGTTAGTTAGTTAGTTAGTTAGTTAGTTGGGTAGTTAGTTGGAGTACAAACTATGAAGTTTATCGTTATGCAGTTTACTCCAACGCTCCGTGTCCGCAGAATTCACTGGCACATTCCGATATAAACTTGCATCCTGGAAGGCCATTGGCTTTGTTCGCGTCTCGTACGAAGTGTACTGAAATTTATGTGCGGTCGTGGTCTGTGTTTCTCAGGATTTGCAGTTCATTTTGCTTTATTTCTTTTGGGTGTGAGCTGTAGTTACCTGTCTATGCGACAACATGGTCTTTGCAACTTCTCTTAGTCTTAGCACCATATTATTTGAGAGAGATAAAAAAACAGTGGAATGGTATCACGTAGCAGTCCTTCTTAAGTGGTGTGAAATTGACTTCGGTCTGGATCACGTCCTTGCTACAAACAAACTGTTTCCAACCGAATTGCTTTCTGGTCGGTTGACCGGCCTGTCTACAAGCACCAGGGTGCAAAATACTGTGTGCTGGTGTTTTTCGAAACACGTTCGCTAAGGTGTTGAATGCCTCGTTGGCCATGATGTACATTTATTACTGACACAATGTACTGACACTGAGTTGAACACACTACACTTTTGTGACTACACCAAGTACACTGCCTAGTCAGGGTTTATTTTTTGCATCGTTACATTTTCTAAAACAATTGGTTACTCTGAATTCAGAGCCCTAAGGTTCAATACCGCTCAATCTTCGCAGTATTTCTGCCGAATTATTCTTGTTTTTTTTTTCCTCATGTATTTCTGAGTCTTCGAGGTACACTTCTTTTTCCCAAAAATTCCTCATGATTTATGTGTGCATTACTTGTCTCCGCCATCCCAGCGACGTATCGTGCTCATCGTTGTGTTCTGGCCTGTACATAAATGTTTCAAATGAAAGTTATGGACATTAATGAGAACAGAACTTTGCCGTGGCTGTGGACATAAGTGAGATTTGCACTTTGTCTTGGCTGTGGACATAAGTGAGATTTGCACTTTGACGTGGGTTTGAACATAAGTGAGATTTGCACTTTGTCTTGGCTGTGGACATAAGTGAGATTTGAACTTTGTCTTGGCTGTGGACGCAAGTGCTATGTCTTCTCTGTCATGACTGTGGACATTAAGGAGTTGTACATTTCTTCGTTATGGCGGACATAATGTGATTGCATTTTTTCACGCCTGTGAACAGCAATGAGATTTACATTTTACCGTAATTATATTTTTTCATGATTGTGTACATTAAGTAGATCTACATTTTTCACGCCTCATGCACTTTACACTTTTTGTGAGGAAACTCATAAATTCTCATGCAAGGTAGGGACTATATGGGTTGATTAGAACAAGCAGATCACAGTGTAATATCCACTTTCTAGACGGACACTTGAGCCCGAAATCGCTCTATCACAAAGCATATCCAAGCTTTCGGCTGATGTACGATTACTGGATTGTGAAGACGGAAAATGGATTTAGTTACCTCGGCATGTAAGTCATGTGTGTCTCGTGTGATGACAATTGTGATGAATTTCATGATCGCAACCGCGAGTGAAACACTCCAAGTACTTGGTACTGAATTTGAAAGAAAAGTGAAATCCCGTTAAGTCCAAATCATCGCACTGCCTTGTCTTTTGTATGTTTGGTTGTTTTATCCCTACTGGTAATGTTACTTCTTTATATATATATATATATATATATATGTATGTATAGCCCATTGCTTTAAGTTTTCAGCGTGCAGATTTTTAAGGTAACATTTTTCTGTCAACTGTGGAGTCGTGGACAGAAAAACGTTGGTCGTCGTCAAGCTTGGATATTGGGCCGGGCGCTAACAACGGCCTCACCGCTTCTTCCTATTTTGCGTTCTTTTCTACTTACGTTTTACTTTAGATGGAATGATTTTGGAAAGGGGGAGGTGATTGAAGGTGTTAATTTGATTTAGAAGGTACTGTTTGTGAAGTGGGATTAATTCCAGCATGTTTCGAATTCTAGCAACAGAAGAAGGTTCAGCAAAGGATAAATCCTGCCGATTGACAAGTTTCAAAAGCGGATGTAGGTCCTGCAATGAGTGCGGGTGCAGCAGTGGATTAAGAGTGGTTGACTTCGAAAGTTACTGTTTTTTGATACATAAGTGATAGAACCATTGTCGTTGGGAAAAAAATGCCTGGGCACTGAAAGACTTTTGTAGCATTACCAAATCTTTGTTCCTCGCAGGTGTGAAATCTTCCCAAAAGATTCAGGTGGATGTGAATGAATGCAGTCGCTTCGAAGTGGTAAAGGCCCGATTCATAGTATTCGGACTGTCACATTCCAGTTAAGAACTGGTCAAATATTCGTCATTGGGGTGGGATTGTGCAGGCTAGCAATCGCATTCAAGGGCACGAAGTGGAAACCAATATGTACATATAAAAAAAGGCAAGGAAGACCGTATAAGGCTAGGGTTTTTCTGAAATAGTAGGGGTCGCCTTATAAGCGAGGTATTAAGTCATTGCCCAGTAACACGTTAAGGACATGTCTTTCCTTAAAAATATATTGACTGGCAAGACAAGCTATAGCGCTGTTATTTCTAAATTAAACTTTGCATGATTTCAAGCTTCCGCCGCATTGTAAATGAGATCTGCGCTCTTGTGGGATTTTACGCAGCGTAGACTGGTAGTTTCTTACCGACGTTTCGGGACAACCTATCGGTCCCATCTTCAACGGTCAAGTAGGGCGGTGCTGAGAACCCGTCACTGCTCACACCATTTCCTGTACTAATTTCATATCTAAATGTTCCCGAAATTCTTCTTGGATTGCTTCACCCGTTAAGATGTGACCTATAGGTTGTCCCGAAACGTCGGTAACAAGCTGATATTTTACGCTGCGTAAAATCCCAGAAGAGCGCAGATCTCAGTTGAACTTATCGTTTTTACTTTTGTATATGCTTCTGTGAAACTTTGTTGTACTTTTTTACATTTTCTGATTTTTTTCTCTGAGTAAACCCATGACCTCACATTCGGAGCCGTCTTATATGCGGGTCTGTACGGTATTTTCCCTGGCGGTGGCGGACCGTGAGCTTAGCGGGTATCGGACCGTTGTGTCTGCAGTCGCTGAAACACAGGGCGCACCAGAGTCAGAAGGACGTGCCTCGTGTTTTCAGAGTGAAAATTTCGTGCACACTGTGGAGTAGTTAGAGAAGGCCGACTGGATTTTTATTGATAAATAAGTGGTAGTGGTGTTCCCTGTACACGCCGCAAAAAGCATTCGTACACACACACACACACACACACACACACACACACACACACAAACACACACACATACACATACACCACATACACACGCGCGCACACACATACACACGCGCGCACACATACACGCGCACGCACACATACACATGCACGCACATGCACGCGCGCACACACATACACACGCACGCACACATACACCACATACACACGCACGCACACATGCACCACATACACACGCGCGCGCACGTACACACGCACACACATACGCACATACACATATACACACGCACGCACCATACACATACACCACATACACACGCGCGCGCACGTACACACGCACACACATACGCACATACACATATACACACGCACGCACCATACACATACACCACATACACACGCGCGCGCACGTACACACACACATACACACGCGCGCACACGTACACACGCACACACACATACACACGCGCACACACATACACGCGCGCGCGCACATACACACGCGCACGCACACATACACATACACACGCACGCACATGCACGCGCGCACACACACACGCACGCACATACACACACGCGCACACAGAATTAAGATACAGGGTGGAGGTTCCATGAATTCCTTGACCATCTGAGAACGTGTTATATAACGTTAGAGAATCTTTGCTCTTGAGACCTTCAGTTGTTACTTTCGTCAAACTTTCATATTTCCGATGTGCTGTAACTTTACGTTTTATTTTGCAAAATAAATGTCTACTTAAAAGTAGTTGTACAAGGCGAAAGTCTCCCCTAATGTGCCATTAAGTCACGGGGCAGTCAGCTCCACTCATTCTTGGTATTGGCTGTCTGTGGGAGTGGTCAACGCAACGTCTCGACAGTTTTGTATCAGGGAACGAGCCCCGTTACCCATTGTAGATGAAGCTCGGTGGGCCCCAAGGCATGTCTCGACGGTTATGGAGAAAAGGAAAAGTCTTGCACCCACCGGCATTGGAACCGCGGACCGTCCAGCCCGTAACCAGTAGCTGTACTGACTGCGATATTCTGGTGAAACTGTGGGTGTACCTTTGTCAGATGTTGGGGACCACTGGTGTATGTGACATGTTAGCCGCACTGTTTGGAGCAGGGCTGTGGAGTCGGAGTCCGAGTCGGTACGTTTTTACCGACTCCGACTCCGACCTCAATCTAAAATCTTAACTAGATACTCCAAATCCAGAGCACTGATAGCTACAGTAACCATTAGACTTATACTTAAATATAGGTTATAAGTCAAAAAGTAGCCTGATGATTCACGTGGTGGCGATGAAATGTCTTATAGGTTTACCGCTGTTAATACATATTGAGCTTTTATGAAGCAGTCGGAGTAAGAGTCGGATTTGGAGTTTTAAAAATCGAGGAGTCGGAGTCGGAAGTTTTAAAAATCGAGGAGTCGGAGTCGGAAGTTTTAAAAATCGTGCTGTCGCAGTCGGAAGTTTTAAAAATCGAGGAGTCGGAGTCGGAAGTTTTAAAAATCGTGCTGTCGGAGACGGAAGTTTTAAAAATCGAAGAGTCGGAGTCGGAAGTTTTAAAAATCGAGGAGTCGGAGTCGGAGCTTTTGTGTACCGACTCCACAGCCCTGATTTGCGGTGAACATTTAGAGGAAAGAGAAGCCACGGATCTGAGTGATCCTGCTGTTCAGTGTCACTGATCTCAATGCGTGATATCGTGACGAGTTCACTTGTCTATACGGCTTGTGGGATTCCGTTTCTGATTCCAGTACAAGCTGTTGGGAGAAGAAGGCCCAGGCCTTGAGTGACGTCACGTGGGAATGACCTGTCTAGTGCTGAGGCAGTTCTGTTTATTTTGGAAAACAGTTTGAAAGAGGGAGGGAGTGCACGTATGTGCTGATGCGTATTCCATTAGCGTAAAATCGGTGTATGAGGGGTGGAGAGATACTAACAGCAAATAAATATTACAGAAGGGAGGGGAGTGTACATAATCAAATGTGCGTGCCAGATAGTGTATAGCTGGCGCCTGTCGTGTGCGTGCACGCGCGCTTGTCTGTGTGTGTTTTTCAAAGCCTGCAGTTTTGCAACGGACATAGAGAGAGAGAGAGAGATAGAGAGAGAGAGATGTGTGGCGATGAACTGGTTACGCTTTATGAGTTTTAATGACCTCCTCCTCTTCTTCTTCTTCTTCTTCTTCTTCTTCTTCTTCTTCTTCCTCCTCCTCCTCCTCCTCCTCCTCCTCCTCCTCCTCCTCCTCCCATGTTACTACATCCCGGGGTTGAACTTGACCTCCTCCTTTTTCGACGCTTCACGATAACACTCACTTAGACACGTCACACTCGGTAGGACTCCTCAGGACGAAGGATCAGCCCCACGCAGAGACCTGTACCTGACAACACACGACACTCACAAGAAACAGACATCCATGCCCGTGGCGGGATTCGAACCCGCAATCCCAGTAAGCGAAAGGCTGCAGAACCACGCCTTAGACCGCGTGGCCACTGGGATCGGCGTTATAATGAACTGGTTATGAATTATCAGTGATTGAAGTGGTTCCGGCTTATCAATTTCGATCACGAATAATCAGTTGTGATGAACTGATTTATCGTTTGTGGTAAGCTGATTATGAAATGTAATTGGTGATAAACGGATTATGAATTGCCTGTGGTTATGAACTGTTTATTATTTATGGTTTGTTATAAACTAATTGTGAATTATAATTGGTGATAAACGGATTACGAGTTATCAGTGTTGATGAACTGGTTATGGATTATCAGTCCTTGAAGTGATTATGGATTATCAAGTTTGATGGAGCCGATCCCAGTGTCCGCGCGGTCTAAGGCGTGGGTCTACGGCCGCTCGCTTGCTGGGATCGTGGGTTCGAATCCCACCGGGGGCATGGATGTTTGTCTTGTATAGTGTTTGTGTTGTCAGGTAGAGGTCCCTGCGACGGGCTGATCCCTCATCCAGAGAAGTCCTACCGACTGTGGTGTGTGTCTGAGTGTGATCAAGTGAAATCACAAAAAACACTCGACGCCTACTCTGAACAAGTAGGTAGAAGAGGGAAAGACTGAGAAGAATTTTGATGGAATGATTACGAATAATCAGTTGTGATAAGCTGTTTATGATTTATCATTTGTGATGCCGTGGTCACGAATTAGGAGACCACTTCCGGGATATAGGCATAGACTGGAAGATGATATTCGGACGGATCTTACCGAAATACATGGTGGAAATGTGAAATACAATAAAGTGCTTCGTAATCATATCGGGCTTTGAACCGTCTAGAGACTGTGTTTCATTAGTCCTGCCTTCTGTCGTTTGTAGCTCAGCAACAGGGCGATCAAATGAAATGTCAACACACTCAAGCCTGTAAATAACACAAATAAAAACTGACTGGCTGGAGCATTATATAGAATTTTGCCTTTTAGAAATTAAAGTTTTGAGTTGATGGTAACAATATTCCAGTGAACTTCAGTCGTCTTCGTATATCCTGAACTGTGTTGGGCTACTGACCTTAACCTTTTAAAGCCTAGCGGTAACTTTACGTACAATCAGGAGTAACATTAAAAAATTTTAGATAGTGCTCACGCTGCATTTGTGTGTTTTGTACAGATCTCAGAACAAACAGCAACTTTTGCCTTATAAAACGTTAAGAGACTGGTTTTTATAACCGAAGTGGAGAGTGTTTACAGCGCGGTACGCACTGAGTCCTTATATAAAACAGATACGATTCGTCTTTAAAGGGTTAAAGAATATGATTTTTATCAAAAGACGTGTTTCATTGCAAGTAGGAAAATAAAAATATGGCAATCACTCAGAATTTGTTTGATTTATGGTAACTAATCACGACATATGGAGAACGACGAGATTGTAAGGGTGTCAGCATTTTTACATTGTTTCCAATTACAAACATGATGAAGACGTTAAAACATTGCAGGCGACAGTTCTTAAGATGTGAGATATTCTGTTTAATAGGTACATTATGAAGATAGTAGTGTGTAGTCTATAGATTCTGTTAGTTCTTGTGTAGCGAGGGAAACGTTTAAAGGAAAGCAGAATCATTAATTCTTTCAATTAACTTGTTGGCTAATAGAACAGTGGCTGTCAACTTAATGGGTCACTGGTTAAAACAACAGCAGCTTTTTTTTATGAACGCCGAAATAAACTAAAAAAATGAACACAGGTCCATTTCCGTTACAGTTACAATGACGTATTTAGAACTCGAATCACGGCCGAAATTATGCCGACTGCCACCATATATATAACCAGTTTATTTTATTTTGCGAAGTACCACGTGACCAAGAAGTGAAGGAAACATGTCCAGTGCGCTTCCTGTTACTGCCTACAGGACGGGTTCTGGTTTCTTCGTGGTATGTGTCCGAAGTACAGCGGCTCTGTTTTATTAGCCCTTTAAAGGCGAAAAAAGTGAGAGTAGAGTAGAAATCGGTTGTAACGTCATAAAAGGTACTGAATGTTCTGTGTCGTTATAAATGGGTGTCGTTATAGCTGAATAATATAATGTTATGGTTAACAGTGAGGAATTAACCCTTTAAAGACGAAGCGTATCTGTTTTATATAAGGACTCAGTGCGTACCGCGCTGTAAACACTCTCCACCTCGGTTATAAAAACCAGTCTCTTAATGTTTTATAAGGCAAAAGTTGCTGTTTGTTCTGAGATCCGTACAAAACACATAAACGCAATGTGGGCACCACGTAGAATTTTTTAATGTTAAACCTGGTGGTACGTAAAGTTACCGCTAGGCTCTAAAAGGTTAATTAGTACCACAGAATATCCGACGCTATATACAAGGTGTCGCTTAAACCGATGTCTTTATAACCGGGCTTGACTGTACTTTTCTGTTGCATACTCCCCGATTTACGGTACAGTATAGCTTTTTGGAAGGTCTCAGGTTTCGCCTGCTTGTCCTGGCAAGAGAAACATGTAGATGAAAGTGGGTATAGTTCATTGGTGGAATGGTATTGGCAGTAGAAAACCGAAGAACTGGAGAAAAAACTGCGTTAATGCTACTTTGTCTACCACAAGTCTCACATTGACTAACCTGGGCGTACATCAGTACGGCTTTATCACCCGACACGTTACACTGCATACGCTCCACCAGGACGAGATCTCTACATAGATCGACACAGATGTTTGTATGCAGGATCCATACAGTTGTAAACACCCGCAACACCTGGAGCGGTCTATTTTTTATATTTTATTACTATTAATATTACAACATTGTAAATTTATGGTTATTTATTTTATGTATTTTAGAATTTCCGTATTTAATATTTTGATCGCTCCTGTAAATGCGACATAATAACGAGATTTGTGTCTTCGGCCTACATTCCTTTGTATTGTACGGCCCTCTGATGGTTGCAACTCAGTGTTGAAACATGTAGGTGTTTTCTGTAACAGCTTAAGAATGTATTGTGTTAAGTTCATGAATTGGTTCATGTGGTGATTGTAACAAGATGCACGGTATGAATAACATAAAAAAGACATTTGTGATTAGAATTTGGACCTTCATTTTCATCTCCATTCTCTCATCCGATAGCAAGGGGGGTGGGGGGGGGGAATCTGATAAGTCCGTGTTTTCTGCTTCATGACAAAATAGACTGCGACGACTTTGACAGCTTCTGAAAGGAACAAGTTTCTCTCTCTGGGAGTCACGACACGGAAATACGTGCAAGTTCCACGGCACATCATTCGGTTTTCAGTGGAAGCTTCGCGTCAGTTGATGTGTCTGTTGTAAAACTGTGTTTTTATGAGATATAAGATGTGGAAATAAAGTGGAAAATTAAAAAAAAAAGCAGACACAAAAGCCGATATAATAACACAGGCACACTATGCACGCAGCTTTCGTTCATGCTGGTTGTGAAGTGCATTTCTGAAGCACTTCATCCATTGGGTAGATATAAGTTTTCTTTTTCCAGTGGCACCACAGCCCCCAGTGGGCCAGGGCCTCCTCATTATGGAGGCTTCACGATCACACTCAGACACACCACACTCGGTAGGATTTCTCTGGCCAAGGGATTGGCCCGTTGCACAGATCTGTACATGACAACACACAACACTCACAAGAAACAGACATCCATGTCGCCGACGGGGTTCGAACCCACAATCCCAGCAAGCATGCGGCCTCAGACATACGCCTTAGACCACGCGGCCACTGGGATCGGCAGGTATAAGTGCGTATATAAATATTTAACAGTCTTTTCATCAAATAAGTCTTGGGAAAACTTTCTTATAGCCGATCTGTGACCGTTCTTTCACTCTTGCAGCTTTCCGCTATTTCCAGATCTCTACCGCTACGTATTCTTGGTCTCCCGACTGCGTTACCACAGTCGCGAACAGTGATGCTCCCTTCTTTTAACGTTCCTTGCATATTTCGGATGTAGGTTTCTTTTCACGGTGCTCTAACATTGGAACAAAAACTTAAATTCATAAGAACACACCTATTTGTAGGAGGCCGGGATACCGTACTCGGTATTGCAACACGCTACGGGCTGGACGGTCCTAGGATCGAATCCCGGTTGGGGCGACATTTTCCGCATGTCCAAACCGGCCGAACGGCCTACTTAGCCTCCGGTACAGGGGGTACCAGATCTCTTTCCCGGGGTAACGCGGCCGGTGCGAGGCGTTAAACCGCCCACCCAGCTCTAGCGTCGGTTAAAGAAAGAGTAAAGCTATACGGCTACTCCCCCTGCTCATGGACTATTATAGGGCGTACGTTACGTTACGTTCTTACATGTATTTTTAATAAAGTTTATAGTAAAATATGCTCCTGTTTTAAGTAATGTCATTTATTGTATTGAAACATAAAGGTAAAAAGCTAAAGTAATCCCATTACAGGCCTGGACAGGCCCACAGGGTTCCAGAAGGTTGAGGCTCCCAGATTTCTAGACAATCGGCACATGCAGCTGGTAAGGTTGTCAGCCCTACGCACCGGCCGCCTTTACCCCCCAGGAAATATTCCTGGTAATCATTTCTGTTAGAGGCTGAGTCGACCCCAGGGCCATAGTGCGACCGAAAGGATTATGTGAATAAAAAATTCCAATGACACCATCGGGAATCGAACCCGCGACCTTCCGGCTTGTAGCTCAGTGCCTCAACCAACTGCGCCACCGCGTGTCCCCATAGAAACATAAATTTACCGTAAAGTGGGAGTTAGTATTCTGACAAATTGTAAACACAGTGATTCCTAAATTTTGTATTAACTGTACATAATCATGCTAAGTCCTCACGTTACATACAGCAAGCAAATCTTACGGCACGTCGGCTGATAACGCTGTTCTAGGAGATCCAATTCTGATACTGCTATTTAATGAAGTCCATAAATATTATCCCCACACCATTGGCATCAGAGATGTAACAGGATTTTCATTAATCCCGTAGATGTGTTTATATCAGCAGATCCTAAAACGGACAAATAACGGTAATGGAAGCACTCAAACAAATTTCCGCAGAGGCAGAACAGACATAAAGTTGTTGCGATCAGCGTAACACAGCATGCTGCTGTACTGCCAGATCTGAAAACATTTACACAAAAGACTATTGGCAGGCTTTGTTGTCGCCCGGTTACCCTACGACGCTGGCTAGGCAGGCCAAAATGTGTCCTGTACGGGCTACTGGTACGTCCTGTGTTGGTTATCGCAGCTGTTGTTCCACGTTTCATGTTTTCATGTATACTTTATACAATTACATATTTTAAATGGGGCACGCGGTGGCGCAGTTGGTTGAGGCACTGCGCTACAAGCCGGAAGGTTGCGGGTTCGATTCCCGCTGGTGTCATTGGAATTTTTCATTGACATAATCCTTCCAGCCGTACTATGGCCCTCGGGTTGACTGAGCCTCTAACAGAAATGAGTAACGGGAATATTTCCTGGGGGGTAAAGGCGGCCGGTGCTTAGGGCTGACAACCTTACCACTTTCATGTGCCGATTGTGTTGAACTCTAAGGGCCTCTCCAGGGTTGTAATGGGATTGTTTTACCTTTACGTTTCACGTATTTTAAATACTTATTCATGTTTATGTTTTAATTATTTTGACGTTTTTAAAATTAACTTCCCATACATCAAGATGCAGTACACTTATACAGTTATTCTACAGAGAACTGTCTGCATTGTAACTACTTGACTCCTTGCAACATGTCACCTTTATATAAAAGTGGCTAATTTGGTTTTATGCGGTATTGCTTTGCGTTGGTTCCCTGGAGATGATCTCTTGTGGATCGAAACATGTAGGAATACTCAGTGTGATATAATATAAATATCTAAGGGAAAATATTATGTATTTTGTTGGTTGAGTGTTGTGTATTTACACTATCATGCCTCGTTCCTTTTAACATCTACTTTTCATATGTTCCGAATTACAAGCAGCTGCACCAAGCACAAGTAGCTGCACCAAGCACAAGCAGCTCCACCAAGAACAAGCAGCTGCACCAAGCACAAGCAGCTGCACCAAGCACAAGCAGCTGCACCAAGCACAAGCAGCTGCACCAAGCACAAGTAGCTGCACCAAGCACAAGTAGCTGCACCAAGCACAAGCAGCTGCACCAAGCAGACTCTGCTTTACGCTCCTCAGTTCAAATTCTGTAATGATCTCTTGTGTCTCCCATGTCCGTCACTTTTTCCTCCATTTTATAATCATAACGGTATTTAATATTGCACATTTCCCATGCAGTTGTGTTGTATATATACATTGATTTATCTGTTACCAACTACTGCACAATGATTTTACACATCCTACGTGTTTCGGCTGAAACTATTCAGTCATCATCAGGGAGACCTCTTTTACGGACACAAGCAGCATGTAACGTGTCACTGAATGATAAAAATATATGTACATATATTTTTACCTATGTACATATATTTTTACCATTCAATGACACGTTACATGCTGCTTCTCTCTGTAAAAGAGGTCTCCCTGATGATGACCGAATAGTTTCAGCCGAAACACGTAGGATATGTAAAACCATTATGCAGTGGTTGGTAACAAATAAATCTGTATATATAACCGTAATGGTATTCGGTGGCTAGCATGTCGTGCAGTGGTAGTGCAGTCCGTTTCTGTCTTTGTTTTCGCAGTTGCCGTACGCAATCGGTGTGGACGTGTCCAACAAGGAGGCGCTGGACACCCCTCGCCTGAACGTGTCCACAGAAGGCAACGTTCCGACCACGCCGCAGACGTTTCGGGTGGCGTTGCCGTGCAGCGGAGTGAAGGACGCCGAAGTGAATGTGACTCTCAGCATCAACATCACACTTCACCGAGCGTCGAATAACGTCACGGCGCTTGTCTTCAAACGTCGCAAAATCTGCTTAAAAGGTGAGTTGCAAATCGAGCTCTTCACAAGGCGGGCACAAATCCCAGGCGTCTAAGTTTTGTATGGTGGCGCCTGATGTTTTTTGGTCCTTAGTATGGAACTTGGTTCATATCACGCTGCAGGCGCCAAGAAGTTTGAGGTGCCTTCAAGATTTTTGAAAAACTTGTGGACCCCTGCTCTTCACACGAAAACCCTTTAAGGTCAGCATGCTGGTCTGCTTCTAGAAATGTGGCTAATGTTTGGTGGGTTGCGTCCGAATGTTTTGCGCACCCGTCTTTGCTTCTTACGTTCTAAAACATTTCAGTTACATGAAATTTATTGAATAATGTATTCTGTGGCACCACAGCCCCCAGTTGGCCAGGGTCTCCTCATTATCGAGGCTTCACGATCACACTCAGACACACCACACTCGGTAGGACTCCTCTGGACTAGTGATCAGCCCGACACAGAGAGCTCTACCTAACAACACACACAACAGACAGACATCCATGCCCCCCGGCGGCATTCGAACCCTCAATCCCAAGAAGCGGACGGCCGCAGACAGACCGCGCGAACACTGGGTATTGAATACTGTATACTGCTCCATAAATACAGTTTGTCATGGTTATCAGTGACGCAGAAAACCGATAGGGGGACCCTTCGGGTTATTAGCGACCTTACTCCCAGACGTCGTAACAGGAATCCAAAATACTACCTTCTCTTAGGATAACGGAATCCAAAATACTACCTTCTCTTAGGATAACGGAATCCAAAATAATACCTTCTGTTAGGATAACGGAATCCGAAATACTACCTCCTCTTAGGATAACGGAATCCAGACAGAAAGTATCGGCAACAAATTTTAGTGGTCTGTACGTTTGGGGTCACCCGCGCTGCGGGGCAGCTGAGGTTCATGTACGCCGTTGGTTGTGATGCAGTTAACATGTCTGGAAATTAAAATTTGCATTTCGATGTGCACCTTAGTGAAAAGTTCGTGCGCCTTACATAATTCATTGGCATTCCTTACGCGACCAGCTTAAATCTCTGTCGTCAGTAGGACTGTGGCTATGGCACTATTCTCTGAATTCTTTGAAAACAAATAGTTTCAGCTGTTTAAGTCACTACAATCTTCTCATAAAATAATCAAATGAACAAATCTTCCTCTATGAAGCGAGAAGTAAATTTTCGGTAGATATCTGGAGGAGTGTAATTACCAATTTAGGCGCGAACTTTTGCATGGGAACATTGCCAGTGCTGCAGCCTGTAGTTGGCCGTGACGTCATTGCAGCCCCGATTGACACTGTTGTCCATTCAGTTCTCTGACGCTAGATTCGCGATTTTTTGGGGGGTCGGAATGGTGGCAAAGTTGGTCAGCCTGTGCATCAGGACGCTGTGTTTTTTACCTTTTAAAGCGTAGCGGTAACTTTACATACGGCCAGGTTTAACATTAAAAAATTCTACGTGGTGCCCACATTGCGTTTATGTGTTTTGTACGGATCTCAGAACAAACAGCAACTTTTGCCTTATAAAACATTAAGAGACTGGTTTTTATAACCGAAGTGGAGAGTGTTTACAGCGCGGTACACACTGAGTCCTTATATAAAACAGATACGCTTCGTCTTTAAAGGGTTAAATTCAAGATGGAGTGAGGCATTTTACCGTCCGTGATGTAACAAGAATTTGTTGTCATGTGTTCGGTGAAAGAAATGCTCTAAAAGCCGTGCGGTGTAGACTGTTACCTCTAAAGTATGACGAAACGTCTGTATGACATCATGCAGTTTTGTATAGGTTTGTACGACCGCCATTTTGCAGCGGTAGTAACGGAGTGAGAAACTTGAGGTTTGGATCTTAATCTACAGGGCTCTGTCGACTGTACACCACTTACTGAATCTTCTTTCTTGGTCGTAGTCGATAGTCATAATTTTTTAACGACGTACGACGTTTCGAAATCCGGCTCAACTTTCATCTTTGAAAGACTGAAGCAGAGCCAACTTCCAAAACGTCGTACTCCATTAAAAATCAAGGCGGTGGGTTAAGTCCAAAAGAAGAAGAGGACTGTTTGAGGTTTGGATGTCTTTCAACTATCATTGTAACGACGTAGAGTTTCATCAATCAATTTTCTGATATAACGAAGCCGTAAGTAGCTACGACGTCAATGATATGCGTTTCTTGAAAAGTTTGTATATCTTCAGGTGATCAAGGGACTTCTTGCTCACATGGAACCGGAAGATTAATTGTCGTAAATCGAGTCATAGATCCGTTACTTCAGGCTTCCGCCGCGATGTTTATCTGTTGGGATGTCCCATTTTTAAGGGTTTTCTTGATCCTTGAAGATTGGGCCTATGCGTTGTTCCGAAACGTCGGTAGAGGATTACCACTTGACGCTGCGTTATATCCCAGAAGAGTGCAGATCTGATATATAGATGTTAAAGTAGTCGTGGTCATTTTCATAAAGTGCTCCTGTTGGATAGCACGGTGTAAAGAACAAGTGTAATCGAAACAACACCGAACACACTTCGTTTCTTTAAAATCCATAACAATATCCAACTGTCTGTTCCCAGTCACTGCGTACTGCTGACGAACGTCCTGCCGTATAATTGTGTATGAACTTATATTTACTAGATAAAGGCCATGTGGAGTCGACTCAGCCTCTAACAGAAATGAGTACCAGGAATATATCTTGGGGGTAAAGGTGGCCGGTGCGTAGGGCTGACAACCTTACCACCTTCATGTGCCGATTGTCTTGCAATCTGGGAGCCTCAACCTCCTGCAGCCCTCTGGGCCTGTCCAGGCTTTAATGGGATTGCTTTACATAAAGTCGTGCAGTGACTGTGGCCAGGCCCGGGTTCGATCCCAGGTCAGCCGGTGTGGGATTTATGGTTGACCTATTTACACTGGGACAGGTTTTTGTCTGAGGACTTCATTTTTCCTTTGTCAATATCACTTCATCACTGCTCCATACTCTTGGGTCATTAAATACGACACTTTTCGTTCGTTAACTCCACTGTGTTAGTCGAGTCAAAGAATTTCTCCGAGTGTCATTGTAGCAGTTCGTTACATATTGCTTTCTTCCACCTCCTCACACCCAGTCCATTCCTTACGGGATGTCAGAAACTGCTTATTTAACATTCATCAGTATTGCATAATGTACTTCTCTATCTAAAGTCCGCCTTCTCCAAACGTACCCTTAATACTGCGACATGCCAAGTGACATGGGGCACATTTAACCGTTTAGGGAATCGGTTACTATATGTACCACCAGGTTTAATATGAAAAAATTCTACGTTCTGCCCACAGATTGTACAGTCGAACTCTGTTTTAGTGTCATGAAAGGGACCTGAATATTTTGTGTCGTTATAAACGAGTGTTGTTACAACCGAGGAGTTTAATGTTGTGTTTCGTAGTAACGAATTAATTTGTACTATAGAAAATCTGACTCTATATGCGGGGTTTCTTATAAACCGATGTCGTTTTAACCGGGTTCGACTCTATTTGTGTGTTATGTATGGATCTCAGAACAAACAGCTATTATTTCCCAATACAGCGTTAACTGACTGGTGTTTATAACTGAGATGGAGTGTGTTTACTGCGCGGTACGGACTGTAGCCCTTTAAAGCCCAGTTGTTACTTTATGTACCACCAGGTTTAACATTCACAAATTCTACGTTCTGCCCACACAGTGTATTTATGTGTTTTGTGTAGATCTCAGAACAAACAGCGATTATTTCACTATACAGCATTAACTGACTGGTGTTTATAACTGAGAAGGAGTGTGTTTACTGCGCGGTAAGAAAGGAATTTTTGTATATAATTTAGGTTAATTTTAGTCTTTCTTAATATTGAAGGTATTTTCTAGGGTGAAAGATTTGTCTTCGGAACACACACCACAAACGTACTGATGCAACGTAAAGGTAAAGGTAAAGGTAAAAATTAATTTATAACCTGCCATGAAGGCACAGAGGAAGGGTGAAGGTATAGCTCTACTATTTCTTTAACCTCGGCGCTAGATGGGGTGGGTGGTCAGTGCCAGGCCCCGGCCGCTTTAACCCCGGTAACGACCCCGTACCCATTGCACAGGAGCGTGGGTGGGCCCCAGGGCTGGTATGGACGGATGCGGAAAATCTCCCCTCCACTGGGATTCGATTCTCGGTCCGTCCAGCCCGTAGCGAGTCGCTATACCGACTGAGCTATGGCGGGTCCACACTAACGAAATGTTGCAATCATAATTCCTTTGAAGATTTTTGTCTTCTGGTGCGTAATGCCATATAGTCTGGTACAAGTTTACCGACGTTTCAGAGGATGCTGCTGCCTTCATCACAGGACAGATGAGTCCTTTAACCCTTTAAAGACGAAAGGTAATCTGTTTTATATAAGGACTCAGTGCGTACCGCGCTGTAAACACTCTCCACTTCGGTTATAAAAACCAATCTCTTAATATTTTAGAAGGCAAAAGTTGCTGTTTGTTCTGAGATCCGTACAAAACACATAAACGCAATGTGGGCACCACGTAGAATTTTTTAATGTTAAACCTGGTGGTACGTAAAGTTACCGCTAGGCTTTAAAAGGTTAATTATATTCATTGTCTTCTGGGAGGAGCTTACCGACGTTTCAGACGAACCTTCTACCTTTATCTCCCGGGAACAGGAATCCTCAGATGAATCATCTATTCCTGTACTCTTTTCTAAACTCCAGTACACCGCTAAAGTAGATGGCTGAAAACACAGCCCCGAGACAAAGGCCTCGTTATGGTGCCTTACCACTTCTGATGAAGTCTTCGATTGTCTTCTTGTTTACCGTGATAATGCGCCCATACTGTTATCGTCCGCCGACGTACCGAAGCCCTCTCGGAGCGTGTAAAACAAAGCATCAAATAGTGTATGTAAATAGCATATTATCATGGGAGAGGGTAGGTGGGTTGAGGCTAGCGAAACGAATACAATGGGTTGTAAAGCCAAGAATGGACCATCAGTTTAACAATCAATCTTACAAGCTGTTTGCATATATTTATTATAATGTCATGCATAAGTGCTTGCAGTCGCAGTGATTACATCCCGCCTGGCTGGATAGCCAACCTAACGAACTAACACGGTCTACAGTCCGTGCCTCCTTACTGCCTAGTGATATTAAGCCTTTAAAGACGAAGCGTATCTGTTTTATATAAGGACTCAGTGCGTACCGCGCTGTAAACACTCTCCACTTCGGTTATAAAAACCAGTCTCTTAAAGTTTTATAAGGCAAAAGTTGCTGTTTGTTCTGAGATCCGTACAAAACACATAAACGCAATGTGGGCACCATGTAGAATGTTTTAATGTTAAACCTGGTCGTATGTAAAGTTACCGCTAGGCTTTAAAAGGTTAACTTCCCTGCTCACCTTATTTATTAGCTTGTGTTTTGCGATGGAGTCCGTAAATTAAACGCTTGATAGCCAAGCCATGCACGCTGTACTATCGTAACTCCGAATTTGTTCTAAAACAAAACATAAATACAGTTGTAACTCGGTTATAACGTCGTGAATGTGACTGCATATTTTTGTGTCGTTATAAACGATTGTTTTTGTAACCGAAGGGTGTAATGTTACGATTAACGGGGAGGAATTAATTGGTAACACAGAACATCTAACGCTATAGGCGAGGTGTCTTATAAACCGATGTCGTTATAACCGGGCTCGACTGTATATAAGAGTGTTCCAATCGCTTAACCGATAAATAACACGTCTAAGGAAATTTATTTAAGTGTAGAGTATAAACAACAGTTGTTCAGAATGCTAGTCTTTTTTTCGATATAAATTTGGCAATTTTCGGCTGCGTAATTAACAACTGTAGCGCTGCTGTGTCCTTTAGTTTACCATTCCTTATTGTAACACATTTCTGCGTACCTGCAAAAACGGAAAGCAGGACCGCACTGTTGAAATACATAAAAATGAAAGGAAAGGATACAGAAACACGTTTTAACAATTTATATTTAATATTGTACATCTTCCATGCAGTTGTTTATTATTTTTGTACAGATTTATTAATCACCAACTAGTGCACAATTATTTCTGTCCAACGTGTTTCGACTGCAATCATTCAACCCTCATCAAGGAGCACATTTGCTCATACAAAAAGCAATATATGACAAATCGGTGAATGGTAGATTGTTTTTACATCTGTTATGGTAATCGCCATTCTATGCTAAAAATGTACTAAAATATATATTACAAATAGTGTTGGTGTATTGAAATCGGTGTTGTTGGACAAAGTTATTGTGTATAAACATCTGTTAAAATCTGTTTCCAAACATCTGGATCATTCTTGATTCCAGTACGTGGGACGCAACCTCTTGTTATAATACTGGTGTATAGTTCACAAGTGCCAACTCTGTACTCTGTACAGCGTTTGCACGTGTGAACTGTGTACTGTGTACAGAGTTGGAACGTGTGAACGATACACTGGGTTTATAACCAGGCGTTCCTTTTGCAATATGTGGGAAGAAACCCCCTGGTTATAATCCTGGTGCATAGTTCACAAGGGCCAACTCTGTACTCTGTACAGCGTTGGCACGTGTGAACTGTGTACTGTGTACAGAGTTGGCACGTGTAAACTGTGTACTGTGTACAGAGTTGGCACTTGTGAACTGTGTACTGTGTACAGAGTTGGCACGTATGAACGGTGCACTGGGTTTATAACCAGGCGTTCCTTCCCGCATATTGGAATCAGGACTGAACTAGATGTTTGGAAACAGATTTTAACCGATGTTTTATACTCAATAATTTTATGTAACAGCACAAATTCTAATATACTAACACTATTTGTAATATATATATATGTGTGTGTGTGTATATAAATAAAAAACGTTCTAACATGTTTAGACTGTTTTTAACTGGGATTACATTTCGTGACAAAACGACAATGTGGTAAAATGTTCTTGGATTCGTATTTTTGTTTGAATTGAGCAGACAAGAGCATAACTTTTTTTAAATAACATACTCCACTCGAAGCTAATGTAGGAGGTTAATGTTCTCTTCTCGTCTATAGAGAGAAGAACCACTTTAAGAGGCCAATAATACCTGACATGCCAGCAAGCTATTAGCCAGGGAGTATGCAAAGTCTCGACTCGTGTTTTGACTATTATTGTTAGAGACCCAGCACTGTTTGTTTTATCGCCTTTTACTACGTGCAGTTCGGCACAAACAATGTACGGTTTGTGTGGAGCTAACTGAAAGAGGTTTTTGTGCTTTGCCTGGGGGGGCTGAGAACTTCTTGTTTGTTTCTGCAGCCTAAAAGGCAGACGTTCTGCGGAGCTTATGAAGTTGAAACTGTCTCTGACATTGCTGTTTATTCATGTTTTGCAAACTGCTATTTTGCTGGAAGGTTTATGTAGGTTAGCCTTCGTGCTAATAATTGGCTTGCACTGTGTGGTATTGTTAGACAACGATTGACAAGTTTGCCACAGACTGGTTTACAGACGAATTTAGATGGCATGTTAAAAGGGGAAAACAAATGAAAGATATTTTTCACAGATTTGTTTGTACTAGTTGTACTCTTGGGAATAATTCACAGGCGTAAACATTGAAATATTGAATCAAAGAATTACAGCATCTTTATCTTTATCATCATCACCATGAAGCTGAGTACTAATAGCAGTTATGCTCTGAAGTGATTACCAAATTGTGATATTACCAATTTATAATGTATAGCATTCCCAACTTGAAGTATAGATTAACGCTTTTGAAAAACCGTGCCATGGCTCAGGCGGTTAGCCGCCGGCCTCCCACCGCGGAGGCCCGGTTTCGATCCCGGGTCAGTCCGTGTGGGATTTGTGGTGGACAAAGTGGCACTGGGATGGGTTTTTTCCCGAGTACTTCGGGTTTCCCCTGTCATTTTCATTCCACCGGTGCTCCATTACTAAGAAAAGGACAAAAAATAATAATCACCATCGTCATCTTCATCACAGGGTTGCACAAGTAGCCTCAAGGCTGCGGTGCGTCCGTAGCGTCTGCTGCGGGGCCCTTCACCACTAAAATAACTAAAAAACGCTTTTGATGGAAAGCAGTAGGTGTCATGATAGGGCGTACCTTATCTAATTTCTAGGCACTTTCGAGAAATTACGAATAATGACTGTCAGCTCTATACGTCCGTCCTTCCATGAGTCTGTCTGTCTGTTCGCATGGAACAATTCGGCTCCCACGGGAGGGATTTTTACAAAATCTTATATTTGAGGATTTTTCGAAAATCTGTCAAGCAATTTAAATTTTGTTTAAAATATGACAAGAAAAATGTGTACGTTACATGAAGACATATGTACATTTGTGATATCTTCCTGAATTATTCTTAGAATGAGAAATGTTTTAGACAGAAGTTGTACAGAAAATCGAAACACACATTTTATGTTCAATAAATTTTTTTCCTCCTGAAAATCCTGTCGTTTATGAGGTAACGTGGAAAAATATGGTATAGCCAGAGAAGCCACAGATGACAATATAATACGGCGCATGCGCTTTGCATGCCGGATAATTAACCCTTTAAAGACGAAGCCTATCTGTTTTATATAAGGACTCAGTGCATACCGCGCTGTAAACACTCTCCACTCCGGTTATAAAAACCAGTCTCTTAATCTTTTATAAGGCAAAAGTTTCTGTTTGTTCTGAGATCCGTACAAAACACATAAACGCAATGTGGGCACCAGGTAGAATTTTTTAATGTTAAACGTGGTGGTACGTAAAGTTACCGCTAGGCTTTAAAAGGTTAATGCAAGGGTAGAGACACACTCGTAATATTTAATGCTTACTGTTTTGCACGGCAACAATATTTACGCGAACGCGCGTCGTGTAACCCGTGCAGGGGTCATTATCCTTAACACTGCAAAAGGAATTCTGTTCTGCGTTCCCATTTATGTTCTCATACCAAGCTACCGTTCCATTTTATTCTCGATAATATATGTGACAGAACACATCAAATAAATAAAGTTCCCCCCCGTGTTACCCAGGAACGGATGCTAAGGAGAACATGTGGAGCAGCACGTCAAGCTGCAGTGATGTGAATTTGTTGAAATATAAACAGTGTGCTCTTTCGTTGCCGGAAGCATGCATTTAAAATTGTGTTTATTCTCACCAAATATATGAATATTTACAATAGTCAGGAATTCATATAAAGTCGAATGAGGAGGCATGGACTTGTGGATCGAGTGTTGGCCGCAAATTGAAAACAAATCGATGGCTGAGATCTGTGCTCTTCTGGGATATTACACAGCGTCGATTGGTAATACTTTCCCGACGTTTCGGGACAGTTTATAGGTTCCACATTCAAGGATCAAAAAGGAGATCCCGAAGATGGGACGGATACGTTGTCCCGAAATGTCGGTAAAGTATTACCACTCGACGCTGCGTAATATCCCAGAAGAGAGCAGATCTCATCAGCATCGGGATGGAAGCCTGAAATCACGGAAAGTCGGTGGTTAAAAACTGAGACCTGATTTCTCTTCATTTTTTTGTCGCTAATCGTCATTTGGGTTTTCTAGAGGCCTTCTGCACCTCACGCGTCGTCAGGTCAGATCTTATAATGTGAATCCGTGTGAAGTTGTATAGGGAGGCCTGTAAAATAACAAGAGATTTGCAGCGCTTATGTACACGTACTTGTACAATTTTACGAAGAGTAAAATAAAACGTAAAGCAGTACCATTACAGGCCTGGACAGGCCCTTAGGGTTCCGGGAGGTTGAGGCTTCAAGGTTTCAAGATAAGCGGCACATGAAGGTGATACGATTTTCAGCCTTACGCACTTACGAAGAGTAGATGACATAGGAAAAAGAAACGCAAAGAATGATGACGTCACGAACATTCCTTTAAGTCTAGATTAGGCCTGTGTATTAGGACATGTGAATACAAACGGCTCCCATAACTGACTAACTAACTAACTAACTAACTAACTAACTAACTAACTAACTAACTAACTAACTAACTAACTAACTAACTGAATAGAGCAGAGGCCTTCTTGAGAAGCTAACAGTTTCTCGGCTAGTCAAGAAATTCCCCGCATTTTATGGAACCTGGAGGTTCATTACGGCATTCACAAGAGCCCGCCACCTGTCCCTATCATGAGCCAGCTGAATCTAGTCCATGCCCCGTCCCACTTCTTGAAAGTCCATTTTAATATTATCTTCCCATCTACTCCTGGGTCTCCCAAGTGGTCGCCTTCCCTCAGGTCTCCCCACCAAAATCCTGTATACACCTATCGTTTCTCCCATACTTGCTACATGCCCTGCCTGTCTCATTCTTCTCGATTTGATTACCCGAATAATATTTTGCTGCCATGGCGGAGTAATACTGAATAAAACCCGCACTCTCGTCTGAAAGTACCAGATTGTTATTTGTGATTTAAAATACTTTAAAGCCATAATTTTTACCTTACAACTGCTGCCACTTCTTTTAGAAAAGTTTACAATTTTTTTAAGTTTCTCGGCTTATCATACTCTTATGATATTTGTGAAGCTGAGGTGTCAGCTGTATATATAGCCATGGGTGATGTACAAGTAACATAATGTGACTTACATAGTAATTTTTCTTATGTTTTATGAGTCTGATGATCACTTCTTGTGTATGAGCCGAAACATGTCGCATTAAAATCATACAACACAGTAAAATAATCCAGTTGTGATTGACAGCTACTGTCCTCATACCTTCCGTATCTTCATCACAGCTGATGTCCCACGTTAATATGAAGCTGATCCGTAAGGCACTAATACTGTATGGCGTAAGGCAGACTCCTTAGGCTTAGCATAATGACGTTCGTTTAAAAACTATAGAGTACACCACGACACACAGCCTGTGTTGTCCCCAGACACCATCCTTAGCGTTACAATCGTGCGCGGTACTTGAGCCATGTGATACGGTAACTGTCCCCAGACACCATCCTTAGCGTTACAATCGTGCGCGGTACTTTAGCCATGTGATACTGTAACTGTCCCCAGACACCATCCTTAGCGTTACAATCGTGCGCGGTACTTTAGCCATGTGATACGGTAACTGTCCCCAGACACCATCCTTAGCGTTACAATCGTGCGCGGTACTTTAGCCATGTGATGCGGTAACTGCTATATAGTGTTGCCGAGTCTTTGCTTTTGTTGAGGTTGCAAGAACCTGCGACACAGAAAGTTATTTCGTGTAAATGTTGTAAAGCATTCCCGGTTGTCTATCTTATTCAGCTGCTGGTATTTCGGTATTTTGGATTTCTTCACTGTATAGTGGTTAAATCACGAGTGCACAAATTTTCCAAAAATGTAGACGCCTGATCAAAAATTCAGAGCGCAGAGAAGGGCAAAAAAAAAGCGTGAGGTACATTGAGAACCCACTATAATTAGACGCCACCGTCGCTCCCCGCCCCGGCGCCCGGAATTTGTGCACCTCTGGTTTAAATGAGCCGACGTTTCAGAGAAACATAATGCAACAGTCTTCAGGCTGACTGAACTGGTTTGGGTGGATGCTGAAGCGATACGGAAGGAACACTTAAACCATCTTGAAGATGGTGGTAGTACCTTCCTCAGAGACGTCACAACATTTAACCACCACAGACCAGTTCCTATAGCTGGAAACTTGCGTGGTGTGGAAGTGGGGAAAGGAATAAGAGAAAAGGAGGCGCAAGGTACGGGGCTAGTACCTGTTTATGGCACTAGAGGTCAGCGAAAAAATGTTTGTTTTGTTTTTTTTTGTAGGTCTTACTTCTACCTACTCACAATAGGGGTCGAGGTTATTTTCACTTGATCACACTCAAACACCACATTCGGCAGGACTCCTCTGGGCGAGAGATCGGCCCGTCGCAGAGACCTCTACCTGACAACACAAACACTGTACAAGAGACAAACTTCCATGACCCCCGTGGGATTCGGACCCACGATCCCAGCAAGCTCTCGGCCGCAGACCTACGCCTTAGACCGCGCGGCCGCTGGGATCGGCCCAGATAAAAAATACAAGTCGTAAACACATCGGTCGCTATCACATTATAAACCGGCACAGTTGCTGAAATGTTAAGTGATAAATGCTTTTGCACAGATAGTAGTTGCTGAGTCATATACCCTCGCCAGACGAATAGCCACCCCATCCTGCCCGCATTCCTTAAATACCTTCCAAGTCTAGTTACCAGAACTGAACAGTACGCGCTACAGAAACCCCAAAGCAGACCATTATCCGATGAACAACCCCCGTGAAACCCTAAAAACAAACATACTATATTACTAAATTTACTGCAGATATTTGAAAACCTGCAGTCCTCACAATTCAGCGCGCTTCTTTCTTCCACATTACATTACCAAGGGATGCGAGCGACGTTTTTCCGACAGGCCGGTGTTTGCACTTTTGCTGTATGTGAATATTTCAGTTGTATTCTAGATTTAACGCTTCCGCCGCGATGTTCATGAGATCTGTGCTCTTCTGGGATGTTATGCGGCGTTGTGTGGTAGCTGTGTGCCGACGTTTCGGGACAACGTAGCCGTCCATTTTAAATGGTTGTCCCGAAACGTCGGTAAACAATTACTACACGGCGCCGCATAACATCCCAGAAGAGCGCAGATCTCGTTTGTTGTATGTTTGCTGAAATGTTTATGTTAGGGGATTCAGTAACATAAACAATACCAGTAACATAAACAATACCAGTAACGTACACCACAAGAAGCAAACTGATTCTAAGTCGGGAATCCAACATGCTTCGGCTAGCCGCCATTGTAAGGGATCATATATCCTTGTATGAAAGATTGTTCAAGACGACAAAGAAGTATTGGGTCACATTTAAATGTTTTTTCGTGTTTAACCTTTTAAAGCCTAGCGGTAACTTTACGTACCACCAGGTTTAACATTCAAAATTTCTACGTGGTGCCCACATTGCGTTTATGTGTTTTGTACGGATCTCAGAACAAACATCAACTTTTGCCTTATAAAACATTAAAAGACTGGTTTTTATAACCGAAGTGGAGAGAGTTTACAGCGCGGTACGCACTGAGTCCTTATATAAAACAGACAAGCTTCGTCTTTAAAGGGTTAATGTGTACTGCACATGAGTATTAGAGTGACCACATCAATTACAATAAGATAGGTGGGACATATGGCATGCATGGTGGTATGATGTACAGTGATCCCTTGTGCAAGGCAGAGGTTACGGGCAGTGAGTACAGCGCGCTAAAACCGCGTTGCACACACTTCTTACGGGAAAAATAGGGTTACGTGAACTCGGGCGCTTATAGACCCCTCCTGTCACTTAAAATACGTACATTTTTTATATTAAACATGTACACAGTGCTTGGGTAAGCTGAAGCTGTAATTTCCGTAGCGGTTGATTGAGCAACCGTCCGCGTTTATTCACGTGTGTTTAAATTTTTCACGGCTCAGGAAATAGCTTTTTCCATGTATTTAATAATTTACAGCTGGAAATATTCAAACTGTGTTGAGAAGAACAGTGTTGGGAGAGGGATTACTGTACCTATGTGCACGCAGATTTTATCTGAAGAAGATATGCAACTTTAATGTGTTCCATGTCTGTGCACTCTATCATAAAATAATAATAATCGCAAACTATTGCACCACAGTACATACAATCTTTATTCGTAAAAACCTACTACATATTTCGACCCTGCTGGGTCCTCTTCAGGGAGAACAGTATTGTTACACTGTTGGATGCACTTATATAGTTAAGTGATAATATGTCATTGCTTTCATCCTTCGTTGAGGGGTGTCTTGTACTCTCCGCGGTCGCATTTACAAATAAAGATTGTATGTATTGTGGTGCATTAGTTGGTGATTATTATCATTTTGCAAGATATACAACGTTACGTTTGGCACATTCGTGTAACCGTTGTTGCCATGGGAAAGCAACAATACTTTCCCTTTTTATTGTTAGCGTAGGTGTAGCTGTCAACAGTATAAAAGTATTCAGTGTTGTCATCCAAAATGCGGCTGTTGTTGATATACAAAATATTTCGTACTGCTGTTAAGAATAATAAATATTAAGTCTCCTGAGTGTGTGTCTGTAGCCTTAGTTACCCAGCATGCAAAGCGCATGCGCCGTATTATATTGTCATCTGTGGCCTGTCTGGCTCTAACATATTTTTTCACATTGTCTTATAAACGGCACGTTTTTCGGAAGAATGTTATTGGATATCAAATGTGTGCTTTCGATTTCTGTACAATTTTGTCTAAAACATTTCTCATTCTAATAATAATTTAGCGAGGTATATTATTATAAATGTACGTGAATCTTCATGTCAAGTACCCGCTATTCTTGTCAGATTTTAATGAAACTTGAATTTTCTGGACAGATTTTTCGAAAAATTCTAAAACATCAAATTTAATGAAAATCCGTCCAGTGGGGGCCGAGTTGTTCCATACGGACTGACAGACGAGCATGAATCCAATAGTCACTTTTCGCAATCTGCGAACGCGCTTACAAATCTGAGAGAAAGAGATACGCAGATTTGAGGCTTGATAATATTAAAATGGACTTGTAAAGAAATAAGTCTGTAGGACTGAAATCGGTAATTAACCTTCGTGTTCCATAGAAGGTAGTACCTATATATACTGACCAGCTTAGCGCCTGTCAGGTTCTAAAAATTGTGTGGAGTATAATTGTTTGGAACTTACAGGTACAAGCAGAGTGCTAAGTGCCTTGTAAGCAGATATTAATGCGTCACGATTGTGAGAGGCAGTGTGACAGGGAGTTGGAGCTTAAATTGTCTGCCGAACACGTTTTCCATTTCAATGGCGACGATTAGAGTCAAAACATGGCGCCTCGCTACCCGTCAGCACGAAATAAGCGATGCAGTCACGACGATGACGCGCTGGATAGTGTCTTTTGTACTGACTAGGAAGGGAGAAGTATCTACAGGGTGATCTGTCATATTTGTATCGTTGCACGTTGTTTATATGGGCTCTGTTTATTGTCACTAACATTGAGGGAGCAACATAAGATGAGAGTGTTGGATAATTGGGTGCTGACGAAGATATTCGCACGAGGTAACATGGCGGCTGGACGTTGAGAAGTATGATGGTAAATATTCTTTACCAAATATGATGCGAAAAATCAGATCAAGGTGTAGGGTGGGGGTCATGTTGAACTAATGGGGGAGAAGAGAGGCGCGTACAGGGCTTTACTGGGGAAACCTGAGGGAAAGAGTTCACTTGGAAGAGCTGGGCGTAGATGAGAGGATAATATTAAAATGTATCTTCAAGAAATATGATGTTGGGGGCGTCGGCTGGATTGTTTTGACTCAGAAACAAGTTGTGGGCTGTTGTGAACACGATAAGGTATCTTTGGGCACCATAAAATGTGGAGAATTTTTTGGCTGAGTGAGAAACTGTTAGCTTCTCAGGAGGACTCTGGTCCGTGGAGTTAGTGTTTATTTTTCTGGGGTATTTTTGTTATACATGACGTTTCAGGAGTTTGTTCTCTTTAGGTGTTAGGGTAAAGTAGGACTGCACAGACACTAACGAACTAACTAACTACATGGAAATTAGTCCCTCTTGGAAACCGTATATGTTCTCAGCTGGTAAAGAAATTACGTGTGTTTGTGTAAGGCACATATTCATTACCGTGTTCACAACAGCCCACCGCTCTTCCCTATCCTCAGCCAGATGAATCCAGTCAACCTCCTCCAATTCTGTTTCTTTAAGACACATATTAACCTTTTAAAGGCTAACCGTAACTTTACATACGACCAGGTTTAACATTAAAAAATTCTACGTGGTGGCCACATTGCGTTTATGTGTTTTGTACGGATCTCAGAACAAACAGCAACTTTTGCCTTATAAAACATAAAGAGACTGGTTTTTGTAACCGAAGTGGAGAGTGTTTACAGCGCGGTACGCACTGAGTCCTTATATAAAACAGATACGCTTCGTCTTTAAAGGGTTAATCGTCTGTAGCCGAAGGCTTGCTTTATTTTCCACGAGCATTAATTGTCAGGAATTTTGCATTCTGCCCTCCCGTGTACTTACGTGATGTGTATGGATCTCGGAGCAAATAGACTGAAGTTTTACATATAAACCACGTTAATATTCTTCTTCAAAGGGTAATATTATCCTGTCTATGCTTATGTCTTGCAAGTGATCTCTTTCCTTTAGATTTCTCCTCCAAAACCTTTTATTTATTCCTCGCCTCGATGCGTGCCACATGCCTCTCCACTCTCAACTTCATTTGATGCACAGAATAATATTTGGCGAGCTGTACAAATCGTGACGTTCCTGTTTATGTAATTTTGTTCCTGTTCGGTGTTAAGTCCCTTCCCGTAGGTCCAAGTATTTCCTCAGGACTCCGTTCTCGAACATTCTATATGTACAGGCTGCTCGGGCCACAGTACTGCTCCTGAAGCGGGTAGTTGACAGGGTCAACAACTAGCAGCCATTGCTTAATACATGCATTGCAATTTACACTTCCGTTAAATTAGATCGACCTTTAACCCTTTAAAGACCAAAAGTGGTTGTTTTATATAAGGACTCAGTGCGTACCACGCTGTAAACACTCTCCACTTCGGTTATAAGAACCAATCTCTTAATGTTTTATAAGGCAAAAGTTGCTGTTTGTTCTGAGATCCGTACAAAACACATAAACGCAATGTGGGCACCACGTAGAATTTTTTAATGTTAAACCTGGTCGTATGTAAAGTTACCGCTAGGCTTTAAAAGGTTAATACTCAATACAGAATTTATGTGGTATGCCATTACATGTGACAAATTTAACCCTTTAAACACGAAGCATATCTGTTTTATATAAGGACTCAGCGCGTACCGCGCTGTAAACACTCTCCACTTCGGTTATAAAAGCCAGTCTCTTAATGTTTTATAAGGCAAAAGTTGCTGTTTGTTCTGAGATCCGTACAAAACACATAAACGCAATGTGGGCACCACGTAGAATTTTTTAATGTTAAACCTGGTGGTACGTAAAGTTACCGCTAGGCTTTAAAAGGTTAAATATGCTTGCTTTGGTACGTGGCTACCCATTGAACGGGAGGAGGGGTGGGTACGTAGGCGGTATGGACGTTTTGTGTAAGAGCAAAGTATCTTTCATCTCTTGTAAATCGAAACAAGACTCGTCGATTGTCCTGCCCTAGTCTAATCAGTCCCGTGTCCTATTTTATTCAGAATATCCTTCGAAACCATTGAGAGTGTCAGAGTCACTGCACTTTAAGGTAACGTTATGGAAACTCCGCGATATGCGTTATTCTTAACACCAACGTCTGTTATTTAGCCGATCCTAGTGGCTGCGCAGTCTAAAGGCGTGGGTCTGCGGCTGTCCGCTTGCTGGGATTTCGGGTGCGAATCCCGCCGGTGGCAGGTGTCTGTCTCTTGCGAGTGTTGTGTGTTGTCAGGTAGAGGTCTCTGCGTCGGGCTGATCACTCGCCCAGAGGAGTCCTACTGATTGTGGTGTGTCTGAGTGTGATTGTGAAGCCTAGACAAGGAGGACGCACTGGCCCACCAGGGGCTGTTGCGCCAGGTAAAAAAATTGTTATTTTGACTGTTTACGTTCCGACTTAACATAAACCATCCCTCATCCGATAAAAATACAAGTTTTTTATCTTATTTTGTCCAGTGTTGAACCTATAATCAGAACACTTTTGACGCCTCTGTACTATGTTCTTCTACGCGGCACTTCTGACAAGTGTTTTTTTAAACTTTTCGACTACATTATTAACCATGACACGTACTTTGTAAGATTATTGCAAAGGAACACTCTTTGCTCAGCATAAAACATTTCTCACAAATACTGATTTTATGAGACGCAACATACAATTGGGCGAGCTGCTTAGGTTCCAGCGCAGAGAAACGACGTAACTTTCTGCGCATGTGCCTTGTGTGAGCGAGCTCGTGTTTCACTGTGCTCGGGGAACCGATTTAAAGGTAACGGCTTGAGTGTGAAGCATTGGTTGGAATGATACCGGCAGGATAAAACGGAAGTTCTGTGAAAAAGAAACCTGCCTTATTGCCAATTTGTCCACCACAAATCCCACATGTATTGGCATGGGATTGAATTTGGTCCTCGGGGATTAGAGGACAGCGCCTGAGGGCCGACCCATGGCGCGGCCAATGCAAAAATAAGGAACCACGTGAAATAGTTTGCCCGTTTACTTTATTTTTTTGTTATTTTAATCTCAGTAACAAATTACACTTCAATAGACGTATATTGAGAGACCCAGTTTTTTTAAAACACTTACTTTGTATTTCTTACTCCTGAACACAATTCTTCATGTAAATGCATACACAAACCAGATGGAAAAACCGATATTTTGGTCTCACGTAGGAGGTGTTCCGGGAACACAAATCTAGCATCGCCCCAGACTGTCTATGGTTTGTTTTCCATACGACGGCCCCCTGCTTTAACTGACGCACTGACTGACGGTGGTGGTCTGGTGTTAACCAAGAAGTTAATGGACTGAGCCAACAGACGACTGCATGTTAGCAGCGAGCGTGAAGAAGTGAGACGGAGACAGAAAATAAAGCAAAGGAAATAATAAAAGTAAACGGAGAGTTATTGAAGAGGCAGACGGAGAGAGAAAATTTTTTAAGTGACTCAAGAAATAAATGGATGTGGAGAAGCTAGTTAGCTGAAGTCAACAGAATTAACGGGGCGTATACAAGAGGATGGGAGAGATAAAAGGCATAACACTTCTTCCCTTATGTATAAAGAAATTGTATGAATAAGCATCGCCTTATGTTTCTTCGGTAATGGCATCTGCTGTGTTTTGAAAATCCTCCTTCTGAATGTAAATAAAATATACCGTTTAAAATAAATGCACGTGTTTATAGAAACTGGGTGTCTGTTGGACTAGGGCTGTGGCCTTTCGTGAGGAACGTACTGGATTCGATACCAGTCGGATTGTTATCGTGCGTTCTTTCGCCCTGGGGTTTGGATCGTGCATTAACCTTTTAAAGCCTAGCGGTAACTTTACATACGACCAGGTTTAACATTAACAAATTCTACGTGGTGCCCACATTGCGTTTATGTGTTTTGTACGGATCTCAGAACAAACAGCAACTTTTGCCTTATAAAACATTAACGGATCGGTTTTTATAACCGAAGTGGAGAGTGTTTACAGCGCGGTACGCACTGAGTCCTTATATAAAACAGATATGCTTCGTCTTTAAAGGATTAATGTCCACATAAAATTCGGGTTGACCACCAATCGGGCTAAAATGGAAGATGCCAAGATGGTGTAAGACCTTATCTGGTTTAGTTAGTGGAATATGTAGCCCTTACATCTTCTGCCTACTTGTTCACAGTAGGTGTCGAGGTTGTTTATTTTCACTTGATCACACTCAGACACACACCACAGTCGGTAGGACTCCTCTGGACGAGGGATCGGTCCGTCGCAGAAACCTCAACCTGACAACACACAAACACTCACAAGAGACAAACATCCATGTCCCCGGTGGGATTCGAACCCATGATCCCAGCAAGCCCTCGGCCGCAGACCTACGCCTTAGACCGCGCGGCCACTGGGATCGGCTTAGCTAGAGGAACACACTTATAATTTTCCTTTTCTGTCTTACTGCCTGATGATGGTTGGTTTATAAGTGAGCCGAAACACGTGGCTTAATCAATTTTAACATAATATACGAAGACTGTTCTGACGGACGATATTGTCCTTACCTGTAGTTCGGACACAACATTCCGTCTATTTTTTTTACAGCTGCGCGGACCTGCTGCTGCTCTGAGCAGAAAAATTCGAACACGACCTGACGACTGCACGGCACTTTAATTTTTTTTTGTAATATGCATAATAAGAAAATTTACAATGAAAACTGAAAAATTCAAGCTGCGCGGCAAAAATTCAGTGTGCGCGGGAGCATTTCAGTTACTGCGTGGTTGCGTACCCGCGCACCTTAGAGGGAACAGTGTTTGGACATAAAACTTTTAAGCATCCTTCACACTATACTCATTCAACGCTACATAACCTGTGTAGATGATATAACTTTATGAAAAAACGGGATAAAACGAATAAAGAAATCTGACTGTACATTTCGAGGTTCGTCATTTTTACCGACACGGTAGTGTTGACTACGGCGGGAGGGGGGGGGGACTTGGTCATTTTATAATGTTCAAATTACGGAAAATGACTTGCGAACTTTCTCTAATATATGACAGATACAAAGGAGTTTATGTTCCTCCTGTTACTTAAAAATGGCTGAAGCACACACACGTTTTTGTATTCATAGGACAGCCCTGCCGACTGTTGAGGTTACAGCGGTTTCTTCACTTTGTGTCTCTGAAGAACAGATGGCGATCAGACGGCCAAGTTATATATAGGCTAACTCTGTGATGCATAGAAACTGTCGGTCACTCGGCAAACCAAATAATTCTTAAAGACGACCAGTGAACCGAGTCCTCGATTACTTGAATTCACATCAGAACCTCACCTCTCAGCGTGTTTTTAGGACTCGTTTTAGTGTAACCCTCCAATCTACCTCCTACTCGTATAAGAAATTTTACTCAGTTGAGGTTTTCGTCGAAAATTATATACCCACTATGTAATTCTTCATTATCACATTGCGGATAATTTAGTTAACGTAAGATTATTACAGGGTGATTGTAAAGTAAATACATGCATCATACTTTCTTGTTCATTTTCTCTCATTGAGGTAGTTATGAAGATTTGCACTTCATGTAAGTTGGAGCACCATCACATTTTGCACTTCATGTTCGCCCCTGGTTTAACAGCTATTTTAATGGTCGGTGGATTGGGCGTGGAAGACCGATAGACTTGCCTTTGCGAAGTCCCGATCTTATTGTAGGTGATTTTTTGGTGGGTTTGGGCCAAAAGGGGGAGTCTGCCAATCAAAACCAGGAGCATCTTGTGAACTAGAACAACAAATTCAGAATACTTTTGCTCCTCTTTTTGACTTAAACAAAAGTGTCAAGCCTGTGTCTTCCAGGTTGCCGAAGTATGTGTGTGTGTGTGCAGAATGTGGAGGCCTTTGTCGCAATCTGACACTAAATGGTAGTGTATGGGCTTTAAAATGGCGCAAGAATTGTAGCAATATAACATTACATTTAGGAGATATAGCCACTGAAGTTTCTGTATGTGTTTTACTATCACCCTGTAGATGATTCTGCTCGTTATAGACCTAACGTAAGTGGAGTGGTATTAATTACACATACTGAAGGTAATTACTAAGATTGCATTAAGCGCGCAGTTACCGTAGAGTCGCCCACCGATTGCTGTTGTTACATAGCATAAGGCGTCTTATCTGCGGTGAGTGGGCCATGATATATGAGTCAGTTAAGTGACTGGTTTAAGGATAGATAACCAGGGTTCTGTTCCCATCTCCTCTTCACCCCCTTAACTACACACCTTCATGTCCACTTGCTACCAGCCATCCAGTCTTCGGGGGACAAAACTCACCACTGACTTCTGTGCAGCTCCGAGAATGGCTCGAGTCCATTGAAGAATCTTACGTTGAATTTTTTCTTACTTACCGTTGAACATGCATCTCTGCCATTTAAACACAGTTTCTTACTAGATTTTGTAATCTACTGCGAGAAACGTTATTCATGAGGTGTCCGTTCTTCGAGCTATGACGCTGCATGAATGGGTATTTGATTACCGACGTTTCGGGACACGTTAATGACCCCATCTTGAACAGTGGAACTGTGCAAGAAAATTTGCACCGTTCAGCATCCTGTTGTTAGGCTACTTTATATTTAATCTTTGTTGTTCTTTCGAAATGAGAAAATATATTTCAATCCTGTACAAAATGACGTATAGAATTAAGGGTTGTAGACGTCAGTCACAACTATTCTTGTATGTTGTAAAGTTTTACTGCAACATGTTTCGGCTGATATATAAGAATCCGTCATCGTTCTGATAAGGTACTAAAGAAAGGAAAAGTTGGATTGACACGTACCAAATAATGCACCATTGAAAAATATGTATTAAACCTTATAAATAAGCCCCGACATATGTGTCGGCGAAAGGCGTCGTCATCTTCAGGGGGTCGCTGATGTGAGGTCCACACAAGCAACCATATAGTAAGGCATCCTAACTAGGTCTTGTGACCCAGTTAGTGCAACTATTTTAGTGCCTTACCATACGGATGCTTGTGTGGACCTCACATCAGTGCCCTTCTGAAGATGACGACGCATTTCGTCGAAACATATATCAGGGCTTATTTATAAAGTTTGATGTATATTTTTCGGACCGGGATAGCTCAGTCGGTATAGCGACTCGCTACGGGCTGGACGGTCCGGGGATCGAATCCCGGTGGGGTCGAGATTTTCCGCAGCTATCCAGACCGGCCCTGGGGCCCACCCAGCCTCCTGTACAATGGGTACCAGGTCTCTTTCCCGGGGTTAAAGCGGCCGGGGCGTGGGGCTAGCCACCCGATCCCCTCCTCGTGCCGAGGCTCACGAACGGGTAGAGTTATACCTCTATCCCCCTCTTCGGCCCTCAGGGCCTGTTATATGGTGAACCTTTACCTTTCAATATATATTTTTCATTTTTGCATTGGTTGCTGTGTGAGAATCCATGATGAAAGTGCTCGGTTTCAATAACATAAAGAGAAGAAATTTGGTATGTGTAACACCTGAAAGTGACTGATAGAACTGCACAAAATTTAATCTTTACCTTTTCAGAAATGAGGCATCAATAAAGGTACTTATTTCTTGCATTTGTGCCATTAATTTTACGTTTGTAAATCCGGTTAGTGTATTTTCCGACTTGCCAGTTATTCTGACAGACGTGTTGTTTGTACCTAAGCAAGCCACAACGTCCGCACATCAAAATTGCCGATGACGGAAGCAGAACCCTTGTCTTCCAGTCTACCGAACATTTTACAGAGAGAGAAATCCCGGTTCATGGTAAAAGCCTTACTTTAAGAAGAAAAATTATGTGCCAAATACAGTCGAACTCGGTTATAACGTCATGCGAGTGACTGAATATTCTGTGTCGTTATAAACGAGTGTTGTTATAACCGAGGTGTATAATGTTATCGTTAACAGCTAGGAATTACAGTAGAACCCGGTTATAACGACTTCGGTTTATGCGACACCTCGCCTATAGCGTCAAATATCCTGTGGTACCAATTAATTCCTCACTGTTAACCATAAAATTCTACTCATCGGTTAAAACGACGCTCGTATATGACGACATAAAATATTCAGTCCGTTCCATGACATCGTAACCGAGTTCAACTGTAATTGGTACCACAGAATGTTTGACGCGTTAGACAAGGTGTTGCATAAACCGATGTCGTTATAACCGGGTTCGACTCTATATAAATCACAAGAAACCGTATCTTAACTCAAAGGACATGCTTGAATCTTTAGCCCACATGTCTTTGCTGCTCCTTCCTTATCTTTTAATATGACAGTCGACAGAAAGCCAAATGCAGTTACATGAATTGAGCTACAGTTTTTAAAAGAAGCCTTGAATTTAAAACACTTTTTTTTCGGGCGACACAGGTACGTGGTCTACTTCAGCATGTTTATTGGTCCCAGTGTAGGTTTAATTATACATTGTGGAATGAGTAGAGTCTAGTTTTTTTTTCCTTTTTTTAAAAAAAAGGTATTTTGGTGCTATGGAAGTTTAAACATCGTATATGGTAACTAATTTAATAGGCTGAAAACATACACAATTAAGGATGATTACGTTTATTAGAGGTTTGTGTCAGTAAATTTGCTGATTTGCATACCGAATGCTGTGTCAGAACGCTGAACATGTTGCAGAAACCGGTGTTGCAGACATGTATTTATCCTCCGTATGATAAAAATACAAAGACAGCATCAGCAGTACTTGCCACTGGCAAAGTAGAAATTAGAATGCCACAGGATTATATCTTGTTTTAAAGTTACAAGCACCGTTACCAGTTCGAAGAGAATATTTGACCTAAGAGAGTCAAATTAAGGAGATAATGTCGAAAAGTACATAATAGGGAGCTTCATAATCTGTACTGTATTGTTAGGATAATCAAGTGAAGGAAGATAAGATGGGTGGGACATGCAGAACGCATATGGAGAGGTTAAATTGCTGCAGAATTGTAGTCACGAAATTTACCCTTTGGAGACCGCGTTGTAGATGAGAGGACAGCCTCTTATCTAGCCTAGCGGTAACTTTACGTACCACCAGGTTTAACATTAAAAAATTCTACGTGGTGCCCACATTGCGTTTATGTGTTTTGTACGGATCTCAGAACAAACAGCAACTTTTGCCTTATAAAACATTAAGAGACTGGTTTTTATAACCGAAGTGGAGAGTGTTTACAGCGCGGTACGCACTGAGTCCTTATATAAAACAGATACGCTTCGTCTTTAACCTTTTAAAGCCTAGCGGTAACTTTACGTACCACCAGGTTTAACATTAAAAAATTCTACGTGGTGCCCACATTGCGTTTATGTGTTTTGTACGGATCTCAGAACAAACAGCAACTTTTGCCTTATAAAACATTAAGAGACTGGTTTTTATAACCGAAGTGGAGAGTGTTCACAGCGCGGTACGCACTGAGTCCTTATATAAAAGAGATACGCTTCCTCTTTAACCGTTTAAAGCCTAGCGGTAACTTTACATACGACCAGGTTTAAGATTAAAAAATTCTACGTGGTGCCCACATTGCGTTTATGTGTTTTGTACGGATCTCAGAACAAACAGCAACTTTTGCCTTATAAAATATTCAGAGACTGGTTTTTATAACCGAAGTGGAGAGCGTTTACTGCGCGGTACGCATTGAATCCTTATATAAAACAGATACGTTCCGTCTTTAATGGGTTAAATTTGGCCTGATATCAGATTGTGACTTAGATTTTTTAGTTCTGGACGGGGACCGGTGGTAGGATCGTCCGAACGCCGTTCCTTCAGGGGCGGAGGATTTATTGGACAGTACCGCTACTGTCAGCGTCTGAATAGGGACTCTCTTTCATGGAATTAGTTAAGTTAGTCGGCGTGCAAGAGTAATAGATTTCACTGTTTCATTATACAAGTTGTAGTACTAATAACAGGTTTCGTTACCTCATGTTATCCTCCTGACACTAAATTTCAATCAAAATGTAAAAATAATGGAGTCAGAACAGTACGACATAGTGTGTTGTGCTTCTGACTTCATTATTTTTATATTTTGATTGAAAGTGATTGCGCAGCGGGAAGGATCGTATTAAAATTATTAGATCTCAGTATGTGTCATCGTACTACTAATGTGTATATATGTATATATCATTATGTCCTGTAACTTTAGCACATTCGGAAGACCAAGGCATAAATGGAAAAATAATGACCTTAAGCATTAGGATGTTATGGTTTGGACTGGATTGGACTAGCGTAGGTCATCAATCCAATGGAATTATGTATTTCGCAAATGTTATCATATTTGTGAGTTTGAGTAGCAAATTATTTATTTATAATTATTTGTTCCAGATGGTGACGGTTTTTTTAATGTTAATTTTACTGAAGAAATTAGCTTGCGCAATCAGAAATTAGTTGGTCCTTTATTTCGCTAAATACTCAACACATCGAAAAACCTTCGAACAGGAGCTTAATAAGATCTAAAGTTTATTTCAGCTCCTGCTTCCTCTTCCGACGCATCGTGTTTGAGAGACTCGATGTGACTTAACCCTTTAAAGACGAAGCGTATCTGTTTTATATAAGGACTCAGTGCCTACCGCGCTGTAAACACTCTCCACTTCGGTTATAAAAACCAGTCTGTTAATGTTTTATAAGGCAAAAGTTGCTGTTTGTTCTGAGATCCGTACAAAACACATAAACGCAATGTGGGCACCACGTAGAATTTTTTAAATGTTAAACCTGTTCGTACGTAAAGTTACCGCTAGGCTTTAAAAATTAATTAGGACTTTGTGGGATAAAAAGGATTATAATCGATTTGTTTCAAAGTTAAAGTCACCCTTCAGTCCTTAATATAGAATGTGAAACACAAACTGAATCCTGTCCGTGTTCAAGTTTCTGAGAAGAAACTTATATTGACAAGCTTCACCTCCACTTCACGCCTTTACTGCGCGCTCTTTATGAAATTTACAGTCGTCTGGTGAAGCGTAGCTGTAGGAAGCATCTGCAGTTGCACGTCGACCATCCAGCATGGGAGTCGAAATGTTACTCATAAATTTACTTAGTTTATTGGAGTAATCACAGTTTGTCCATTTATTAATTTTGTAAGATCATAATGTTGCCACGGTAACGCTGGTAAATAAACTCTCTTCGAACGGCGTCTTTACCTCTGGCGCAGAATCCTTCACCTCTGCGAACAGTTGCCCATTACCGGCAGTGACTTATGATTTTGGAAAAATTAACGGCCGGTGGTCAATAAAAACTGTGAAAGGACGAAAGTTAAGCTGTGAAAACAACAGCCACAACGCCATCGACGACGATGATAATTACTACTAATACTACTGCTACTGCTACTGCTACTGCTACTGCTACTACAGGGTGTGGAAATAGAATGTGACAGTTTTCATGTGGCTGTTTTGATGGATTGGTTTGAATATAAGAACACCAAAAAATCACGGAATATCAGCAGTAAAATTACATTTAATATACTCCTTTCCCCTGCTAGTGGCCCAACAGCCCCATAGTGGACCAGGGCGACCTCATTATCGAGGCTTCACTTTCATACACAGGCACACCACAGTCGGTAGCACTCCTCTGGACGAGTGATCGGCCCGACGCAGAGACCTCTACCTGGCAACACACAACAGTCACAAGAGACAGACATCCATGCCCCCCCCCCCCCCTCCGGCAGGATTAGACCCCACGATCCCAGCAAGCGAGCGGGCGCAGACCCATGTCTTAGACCGCGTGGCCACTGAGATCGGCTATTTGCGTTATACTTCTTAAAAATTACGTCTCTTAATTTGTCTCCCGGGTATGCAGTACATTTTTGTAATCATGATGGGAAATTAACCTTTTAAAGCCTAGCGGTAACTTTACGTACCACCAGGTTTAACATTAAAAATTCTACGCGTTGCCCACATTGTGTTTGTGTGTTTTGTACGGATCTCAGAACAAACAGCAACTTTTGCCTTATAACACATTAAGAGATTGGTTTTTATAACCGAAGTTGAGAGTGTTTACAGCGCGGTACGCACTGAATCCTTATATAAAACAGATACGCTCCGTCTTTAAAAGGTTAACCATAACTGCACAAAGGCACACACACAGAACTTGCTACTGACATTGCAGTACGTTAGTTACCGTTGATTTCTGAATATCCTCACGTTAAGGGACTAAAGAGTGCGTCAGGGTCGAAATTATTGCCACTGATAATGTCTGCTGCGAAGTTACGATTTACTGCTGGGACTAGCGTAGCTCCCCACACGTTATGTAGTTACTTTGATCCAGACAATAAAAAGTGCTTATGAAAGACGCACAAAGCAGGAGTGCTGAGGGGCAAAAAGTTTGTGTTTTGTTATTATTTGCAGAATTTTGTTTTAAATGTTGTTCCACTACTAGTAGTGTTTAGTAAATTGGCGTGTGTGGAATGCTAGTATTTATGCATGTCTTATAATAAAACTTCGTTTTTAGTCAAATGTTTCTTTAAATCTGTAAAAAATGCTGTTAAAATCAGTGTAATGTAAACTGTGCAATTTTATGCGTGCAGACTGTCCGCAGTACAACGTAACTGTTGTAGTGTTTGTTTGGGAATGCTCTTGATAATAATGTGACTGCCTCGGTGAAAGACGCTTAATGGCGTGATAATGAGCACTAATTGGAGGAAGTACAGTGTAACTCCAATTGTCCGGACGCTGGTTATCCGGATCGCCGATTATCCGGATCGGCTTGGCCCTTCAGGTAACTTTGACGCGAATTCTGCGAAACTAATTTGCCTTGGAATTATCGGTTATTGGATAGAGTACAGTACTGTAAAGTGTTACGGCTGTTTAGAAATTCAAATCAGGTGTTGTCGAAAGGTTTGAACGCAGGTACTTACCGTAAATAGTAACAACCGAAGGGCTTCCGAAATTAGACGAGGAATTCCCAATTGTCAAATACATATAAGGAATTATGTATTAATGTTTTATTTTTACGTAAATAAATATGTAGCCTAAAACAGCCGTTTGTAGAATTCCCCCCCCCCCCCACTTTAAACTGCCAGTGGAACCTATTTTCAAAGAAAAATCCAATTATCCGGGTTTTCTGCATATTCGGACGTCCCGCGGTCCCAATTATTCCGGATAATTGGAGTTATGATGTATTTAAATTCCTATGACCTAATTTTAGGTCACTAAAATCAGCAGTGAAGTTCTTATTAAACTTTATAGCAGTACATTTTCTGTATTCCACAGATAACGGATATGGCGGGATAAGCCAAGTCGTGGTGGTGAATTCACCGCCAACTGAGATGACGTCGGCCAGTATATTCTACATTGCCGTGGGTTGCGCCTGCGCACTTATAATAGTCATCGTCATCGTGGTCACAGCCTACTATGTTCGTAACAACAAAGCAAGAAGACAAGGCGAAATGTTACAGTAAGTAATGAGTTACGTTATCAATATCATATTCCACTATGGCACAGATTTTAATTGCGTGTCGTGACCCCACATGCGAAATTCGTTCGTCTGTGCTGTAACTTATGATTGTGTAGCAGGCTTATATCCACAAAGTCCACACCATTTTGCCTGACAACCTTCAGCGCGAGTCTAACAAATCTTCTGGTCCTCCTACCTCAGTCACGTGATTACAGCTGCTACGTAAGCAGACGATTGCTGGCCCCTCCACAGCTCTGACTGCAGAAACGCCCTGATCTACGCGCACACGACTTCGCGCACTGTTCCAACACGTGACATAATCCTAGGCTCGCTAACGTTACCTGGGTGTGAAGCTGGAGACTTTGTGGAATTAATCCTGCTGTAAATGTTCACACTTGGTTCCTCAGAATTTTCTTTTTCTTTATATTACAGAGAATCTCGGAACGGCTCGAGCAGCAGTGCGCAAGGCCACGCGACGTTCCTAACGGCCGACGCGGCGCTTCCCAACAACTTCACCGGCACGTCCGCCTCCAGCTGCAAGTCGGGAGCTAGCTACGCCAGCTTCAAGAGACTGCCTAGCTACACGGTCTTGGACGATCGGGCGGGAAAAGACATCCACGAGCGGATCGCCGAACTCACGATACAGAGGTAAGACGCCGGCAGTTAGCGGATACCGACGGACATTCATATTAGACAATGCTGGTTATGACCATCACGGAAACTGAGGACATTAATACACACACACACACATTTCAACTCCGTTACGACGCCTTGAAAGGGACTGAATATTTTGTGTCGTTATAAACAAGTGTTGTTATAACCGAGGACTATAATGTTATGGTTAATAGTGAGAAGTTTATTGATACCACAGAAAATCTGACGTTATAGGCGAGGTATCGCATAAACCGATGTCGTGATAACCGGGTTCTTCTGGAGATATATATATATATGTACACACACACACACACACACACACACACGCACGCACGCACGCACGCACATACCACACCGCCTTACACGACACACTGCACACGCTCTACCAGGACGAGATCTCTTCGAATCGTATAAGATCGACACACGTATTTGTATACATGAACCGTACGGACTGTAAGCACCTGGAAACTTCCGCATGGAACGGCTAACTTTAAAAATTTAAAAAACTTTACAACATTGTAATTTTATGATTATTAATTTTGTGTATTTTAGAAATATTTTAGTCACTTTATGAAGCAAAACACAGTAGCAAGACTAGCTGTTGGGCTTGCTACTCCTTTTTTCGGAATAACTCCCTGATTATGGCACCCCGCTGCCGAAACATGTAGCGGTTTTATACTTGTTTCTGAATGTATTTTATTAAGTGCATAATTTGGCAGATATATTAATTGACTAATAGACAATGGATGCCCATTATTGACACAAAAGCCATCAACAAATAATAGAGGTTATATTTATTATCATTAATACACTGCGGTTGGCATTCCTTACCGGGGCGGGGGGGGGGGGCAAAATATGCCGACTGCACCCAAAGTCGAATGATAATTTAAATATTTAATAATAATAATAAAATACGTAGGGCGTCCAGAAAACAAGAAACGGTTGGATGCAAAAAGCGTTTAAAGAATTTTTACAAAATGTCTTTATTGCAGCATGTTGGTACGTACATTACATACTTCTCCCACACAGTCGCCATATAAATTAAGGCGCTTGTCATATCGTGGGGCCAGCTTTTGTATGTCTTCGTCGAAGGACGTTCGGTGCCAAGCCTGTCAGCCAGTGCTGCAGAACGTGTTCTTTCTCTGAGTTACTCCACAAATTCTGGCCGGGCAAAAATTTCTTGAAGCAAGTGACAATTACTTGGTGCGCATTTTATATGTTGTACACCGAGCGTATTTCTATACTGTTAAGACAGACACAAATGTACACACTGTATATAAGTATATATTTCTTTTAATATTACCTCTACATGTTTGGGTGGTCAAGTCATCATCATCAAGGGGCACCAAAGGTCACAAGCTCCATTTTGCATCGAACAGTTATATAATATTACATTTAAGAAGCATTCCAATGCCACTGTGTGTGGGGGGGGGGGGACGCGGTGGCGCAGTTGGTTGAGGCACAAACCGGAAGGTCTCGGGTTCGATTAACGATGGTGACATTGGAATTTTTCATTGATATAATCCTGTCGGTCGCACTATGGCCCTGGGGTCGACTCAACCTCTAACACAAATGAGTACCAGGAATATTTCCTGAGGGGTAAAGGCGGCCGGTGCGTGGGACTGACAACCTTACCATCTTCATGTGCCGACTGTCTATAAATCTGGGTGCCGCATCCTCCTGGAACCCTGTGGGCCTGTTGAGGCCTGTAGTGGGACTGCTGCCAATGCCATTGGAATGTTTCTTAAGTGTAATGTCATATGACTGGTGGATGCAAAACGGTACTTGTGACCTTTAGTGCCCCCTGATGATGGTGACTTGACCACCGAAACATGTAGGGGTAATATTAAAAGAAATATAAACAGTGCGTGCATTTGTTGGTCTGTCTTAACAGTACTTGGTACAAGTTCGGAACAGGTTCAAACCCTGGATAGGACTGGCGATTCAGGTTCAACCCCTGGACAGGACGCATTAGTGTTAGTCGCACCCACACCCTGTCGCTGTTTTCCCTAGCTACCCTCTTCACCGAAACAAGTGTAACTAACAAAAAATTATCATAGTAAGGCCTGTCCAGGGGTTGAACCTGAATCGCCGGTCCTAGCCAGGGTTTGAACCTGAATGGCCGATAACAAGATGATGCTCGATATCGTATCACCGACCGCACTTTACACGTAGCGGGATTTTCGGTTTCCCTGTTCATCTTTAACCAATACAGCGAATGGGGGAAAAAGTTGTGACATCGTACTGCGCAATACACGTGTTCACTCTGACATATGGAATATGATTATCCTTCACAGAAAGTCCACACGTCGCCTGCGCTTCTGGTATACACAGTTCTTACTTTCTGGACGTGCCTCTTAACGGTAAATGCAGGGCTACTGTGAAGTATAGTAGGCGGTACAGCGTTGTCAGCATAGCGACAAAGTTCTGTACTGGATTCGATTTTCGGCGGCAAAAGAGATATTTGTCTTCTCCGAAACGTCCATACCGGCTCTGTGACCTGTTCAGGAGATGTCGGCGTTTTTTTTTTCAGGAAAGTTGCAGGGAAGGGAAGGTGACCACTTACCCCCATTTCGTACCCATGTTAAGAATGAGTGAGATTGTATCTCCACGCCGCCATATGCCTTCATGGTGTGCACAGAAACCATGTCTCTTTATTTTTTATCATGAAATCCCTGGACAGGCCTGGACAGGCCCTGAGGGTTCCAGGAGGTTGAGGCTTCCAGAGCTCCAGACAGTCGGCACATGAAGGTGGTAAGGTTGTCAGCCCTACGCACCGGCCGCCTTTACCCCCAGGAGGTATTTCTGGTACTCACTTCCGTTAGAGGCTGAATGGTCCCCAGGGCCATTGTGCGGCCGGAAGGATTAAGTCAGTGGCTCCTTCGGGAATCGAACCCGCGACCTTCTGGCTTGTAGCTCAGTGCCTCCACCAACTGCGCCACCGCGTAGCACTTATTATGAAGTAGCTTTTATAAACTAAGTTATCTGTTAAGTTCCGTCTTTATGGGAAGTGAAGAAACACGGCACGCCAAAGTAACGAGAAACACTACAAATTTCCTGGACGGACACCAGAAGTCGTTGGGCAAATATGCCACCGAAATTCAAGCTCCTTCCACACTCTCGGCAGCGTTGCAGGGGTTTTGGTGCTACAGTTGCCTTGATTCCGGCGTGCATTATCCATTGGATTAGGTGATGGTGACTAAAATACTTGGCATTTCGCAAAATCCTATGGTGTCAGTCTGGTAACCCTGAGGGCCACAGAACTGCGTACCCACTACAGCGTCGTCTGTCAATATTTAATTTTTTTTTTCATTTTTGTCAGTGATAAGCAGACCTGATAAAAATATTATGCATGCTCTGATTTCCTCGCACTTCCACCCTTTTTGTGTTGCAGGTGTAGAGTACGTGTACACAGTGTGGTGCTGGAAGGCACCTTTGGCCGTGTATACCGTGGCACGTACGCCGAAGAAGACGGTGTCGAGGAAGAGGTTCTGGTTAAGACTGTCACAGGTGGGTCACAGCTGAGTTATTCTAAAAATTGCCATATACTTTGTATTTCTTTTTTCAGAACAGGGCTTTTCAAGTGGCAGATGCTTGCCTTGGAATGGGAAGATATCTGCTATGATCTCCGACGGTACCAACCGTCTTCGCTGATTATATTTTTCCTGCTGCTAGATCATAATTAAGCATGCAGCATATCAATTTCTCCGTCTATGTGCCCGCAGGGACGTGGCTATGTGAGGGGGTACGAGTGGTGGTGCCTCCCCACATATCAGAGTCCAAGGGTCAGCAAAATTAGCGATAAATAAATATTTTAAATGAAAAATTTTCATTTTCTGCGCTCAACAAATTTTAAATTACTGATCCAAATGAAAAAAATTAGTAAATCCTGTTTTTTTTAAGTTCATGATTTTTGTTAGGGTGGCCATTGTGATTACGCGCCCTGGGCGCCAAAAATCCTGGCTACGCCGCTGTATACTCAAACGCGCTTAGTTTTAGTTTGTTGCCTCCTGTTGTTACATGCGTATACGGGCTAGCAGTACCCGATGCAGTTGTCTGGTATGCGCATTTCTTACTGTATCTTTAGAAGAAGAAATGTACTGGTGGAAAGTCAGGAGATCGATGGGGCCACTGGATTGACCCATTCAACCCAACTTCACTGTAGGCGTTTCGCCCAGGAAGCTTCTACGCTCTGCTTTATTGACACCATCATTTTGCAAAAAAGATTTTCAAACAAATAGAGACCTGGCGACTATACGAGAGCGCTTTGTATTCCACCGCTAAGGAGGCGAGCGCTGCCGGGAATATGATAGATACGCATGCGCGAGTGTTCGTGACGAATGACACGTTGCTACTACCCATCCTGAAAGCATTCGCACAGTACACTCGCTCACTACGCTACGCGAAAAGCTTGATGTTTTCAGTCTGTGTGCAGTACTAGAACTGTGGCACTCCTACGAAGAGCAGTCTTCTAGTCCCCTCCTATAGCCAGCATCTCCCGCACCGTGCCAGACACTCCCACCTACGCGGATATCGTCTGCTGTCTGTATTTACTATTCCATGCAAACTGAGTTGTTAATGTCAGTTTGCGTCTGTTCATCTTTCTTTCTTTCTTAGTCCTTCCGTCTTCTACCTACTTGTTCACAGCAGGTGTCGAGGGTTCTTTGTGATTTCATTTTGTCACACTCAAGCACACACCACAGTCGGTAGGACTCCTCTGGACGAAGGATCGGCCCGTCGCAGAGACCTCTACCTGACAACACAAACACTGTACAAGACAAACATCCATGCCCCCGGTGGAATTCGAACCCACGATCCCAGAAAGCGCTTGGCCGCAGACCTACGCCTTAGACCGCGCGGCCACTGGGATCGGCGCGTCTGTTTATACAGCACGTTAATTTTTGGGATGTACCGCATTTGTTTGTGAACTGCGTGTGGATTCTGGAATACCCCACGTGCGCATGGCAGTTGAGTCACTCGCCCTTTGAAGTCTTCATGCGTGACGGTTAACGTGTAAGTCTCTTGCCTTCACTGGCCTTCTGTGGAACAGTTTATACCAGTTACACTTTGTACTGGATGCCCAATGAGGTGATAATTGCAGCTCAAGTGATCCGCGACTGATTGATTTTCTGTGGTTGCGTGCACGTAGGTTTCCAGTACGTGGCGGAGGCTTGACAAGACAGGACGACCGCCTGCTTTGCTCTAATGTACATGATGTCTCGAACTACTTGTGACTTTGTTCTCTGGCGTTTACTTTATACCATATGTAGCCCAACACAGCCACAATACTATCAGCTCTGTTCAGGTAATATTATCACTAATAGCGTAATCCCATACCAGTTTGAAGTTTCTAATGCATAATGTAGGAGAGACAGTGTAATCCAAATAAAAATGCCCACAAAGGACGACGCAATGAAATCGAGACGTTGCGGAAACGGCGCATTTTTGGTTCCCCTGCTTTCTACATTTCTTTTGTGTTTCATTTAAATCCGTAGTGGTTACTGTATACCACCATGTTTAACAATCAACAACGATACGCCCTGGCCACACGGTGCATTTATGTGTTTTGTGTGAAGCTCAGAAAAAAACAGCGATTTTTCCCTATACAGGATTGACGTATTGGTTCTTGTGATCCAGACGGAGAGTGTTTACTACGCGGTACGGGCCGAATATTTAAACGCAGTTCGGGTTAATATTTGCCACGATGCCCTATGTGCGTTTTTTCCCATATTGCATGGACAAACGGACGAAGTCTGGAAGACTTCAAAAAACAGTGCTCTGTCGGAACTCTGGTAGTGTTGGATAGAACAGTACTAATCACGGTTTATTGTCCTTAAAACATTTTTTATCATAATTAGCAAAAATACGGGCCTCGCCAGAAAAGAAAGCACTATCAATAATTATTGTGCCGATCCCAGTGGCCGCGCGGTCTAAGGCGTAAGTCTGCGGCCGAGCGGTTACTGGGATCGTGGGTTCAAATCCCACCGGGGGCATGGATGTTTGTCTCTTGTACAGTGTTTGTGTTGTCAGGTAGAGGTCTCTGCTACGGGCCGATCCCTCGTCCAGAGGAGTCCTACAGACTGTGGTGTTTGAGTGTGATCAAGTGAATATAAAAACCCTCTACACCTGCTGTGAACAAGTAGGCAGAAGAGGGCAGGACTACGAATAATTATTGATAGTATTCTTTTTCTTGCGAGGCCCCGGATTTTTATTAATTCTGTCCATTTGGTGGGAGTAATTTCTACGTAGTTATTAATGGCTTCTTGCGACAATAATTGTCCATCCCTGCTTTATGCGCTGGTTCATTTCCATGCAAGCGGTTGTAATATCTGTGCACCATAGTTACAGTTTATGACGCTGCATGACGTAAGGTTTCGAAATTTGGTCTCTGACTGGCAAATCATGATCTCGAAGTCAACTATAGAGGAAGGGTATACAATGCGCCATTGTGTACCCTACTATAGGCCTCACCTCTGAATTAGGATTAGCCACTAGAAGATGTGAGATTGAAGATCCCTATGGATAATATTTGGGCTAAGGGAAAGGAGGGTAGAGAAAGTTATATGCAGTAACTAGCAACGAGCTTTATAATTTGTACTCGTCACTAAATTGCATTAGATGAATGAATCGAGAATAATAGGGCTAGTACCTAATGTTGGTTATTCAGAAGTACGACTTTGACCTTGATAGCAATTTCGCAGGGAAAGTTAGAGCCACCGGATGTTTATGACCATTAACCGGTGTATTTCATTTAAAAAATACGTTAGACTTACATGCGGTTGTGGCGTGTGACGGCGAGTTAATACTCTTGTGCGAAGCAGGATCTTATGTAGTGTTCTGTTACGTTAGTGTTGTGCGCAAATTCACCCAAGGCTTCTTAAAAGCCGAACGTTTAATAAAATGCAAACAATTTTAACATTTTGTTCTCATTTTATGGACTTATGCCTTCCTCGATATGTTTTAAATAAACAAAAATTGTGTACCTGAAGATGACCAAAAATGGTCGAAACAAGTTTTTCTGTGTAATAAATGGAACGTAGTTTTGTTTGAATGTATTTTGTTTTGAGTTCTGTTAAACCTAAGAAACGTTATGGCAGATGCCTCCAGGAAAACCCTGTATAAAGTGTCAGTCCATGTTATACCTTTTATAAAATATTTCGCTGTGGTTTGTACATTTTAGTAATGACTAAAAGGTGCCAAGTTCCGTTAGAATTCTTTTTTCCCTCCAGTCGGACGCACAGAAACCGCGTATGAAGAAGTGCTGAAATTGTTTGGTCATGAAGTACTGCATTAGCTGCTTCAGAATCCTGTTTGGACAACAAACGAAGACAATTGTGGGGTTCTGACAGGCAAACAGCCAGTTGTGCTGACTCTAATTGACTGCTGACAAGGTGCATGGAGTATGTTGCTGCCCACACTCGGCTTCTTACAGAGTCTGTTCTGTGCCAATTAGTGGACTGGCAATGTACCTTGGGTGATAATTAACGTGTCATATTCTGCTGGCAAATGGATTTTGAAGCTGTGTGGGTAGACGATCCTTGTGTTTGTTTACCATTATGACGTTCAGACGTCAGACACATTAGACCGCACTTGGCGGTCATTCCGGCCCCCCCCCCCACCATATTATCCGCTATTTCTGTTTGAGAAAATTCACGCGATATGAATTTTTTTCTTCTCTGTTCTCGTTCCCTTATAGTTTCCATCACTACTTCTTCGTAACCATTAGTTAAACGGTAAAGTGAAAAATTAGTACTGCATTTGCGTACACTGTAATTTTTAGACAGTGGTGTAACATGCGAGATATCACTGATGTGTATTTAAACTGTCACTGATTATACAAACACGACGTTTCGAAAGCACACTGCTTTCGTCTTCAGGTGAACTACAATCTTGAGAATAAGTAACACCCTAAAGCAGGTTTCTTCAACCCGCGGCCTGCGGTCCGCATGCAGCCCTCCAAATGTTTTTGTGCGGCCCCCAAACAAATTTTGAGTTTTGAGTGTAAAAAGTTTAATTCAAATAAATAAATGTTAAATAAAATTCATTTTGAAATATTTTAACATTTGTACTAAAATTTTAAAAAAATTTTTTTTTGTTTTTTGTGTGTGAAATCTTGGTTAATGTCGTAGTGAATACTGCAAGACTATAGTAGGGAATGTTTGCAGGGTAGGGGGAATAAGTAAATAATAATGAAAATAAATCATAAACCTTAAATAAATAAATAAATAAAATAACAAAACGACCCAGGAATCGTTGTTCAATTCCCACCAAAGCAAAACGCTTGTCTTCTATGAAGTGTCAGTATAGTTCCTGGGGTCTACCCAGCCTCCTGTTCACTGAGTATGTGGAGGGAAAGTGGCCGAGACGAGAAGCTGAACACTTACGCCGTCTAAGATGAATGTTAAGAATGAGTGGAGCTATTCCTCCACTCCCCCCCATATGTCTTCATGGCGTGTACAGAGACAACTTTTACGAAGGACTATAAGACGGTTTGCTTTCACCTTCATGCATCAAGACCGACTCTTCTTGCCAGGGCTGCAATTATGTCTGATTGTCACCATGGACTGGCACGCTTTTGCGGCTTACTTCTTGTGTACGTAGCAAAATCAACTCATACAGCCTTACTTTTGGTGCTGATTTAACCTTTTAAAGCCTAGCGGTAACTTTACATACCACCAGGTTTAACATTAAAAAATTCTACGTGGTGCCCACATTGCGTTTATGTGTTTTGTACGGATCTCAGAACAAACAGCAACTTTTTCCTTATAAAACATTAAGAGATTCGTTTTTATAACTGAAGTGGAGAGTGTTTACAGCGCGGTACGCACTGAGTCCTTATAAAAAAACAGATACGCTTCGTCTTTAAAGGGTTAATTGAAACTTCAGTTGTACGTCTTAAGGTCGGTGATCCTTTAAGTAGTAATCCATTTTTTCCGATGCTTTTAATGCATTCAGACCGAGGGTACAATACAGGGTGATTCAGGAAAGAAAGGTTAAAATTTTGGGAGGCGAGAATGTCGGTCATTGTGAGAACAAACTTTAGTATAAATATGTGTCTAATTCTGAATCGTTACCGAGATAGAGCTGCTTGAATCTGCAGACCTAACTCCGTTAGATTTTTTTTGTGGGGCTGGATGAAGAGCGAAGTTCACATACGAAAGGTCGGTACACGAGACGAATTCCTGACTCGCATTTTGGATGCCGCTGCCCTCATAAAGAAACCTGAAGATCAACTCAGACGAACAATACGCGATCTTCGCACACGAGTTGCAAAGTGCATGTATGGTGCCGGTGGGATTTTCGAACATTTAATTTGAATTGTAGCAAATTTCTCATTCGTGTGTAACAAATTTGTTATTTAAGCATCAAATTGAAATTAAAACACGACTAAGAGTAATTAGTTTCTCTTTCTTATTACCATTCACAATGCTTTTTGTATTTGTAGATTGAAACAGCTGTATCTCGGTTACCATTCAGAGGTACAGAAGTGTTCATATGAACCTTTTTTCCCTCACAATGACCGTTACTATCACATCTCAAATATTGACATTTCCTCCTGAATCACTCTGTATACTCGCCACTGCTTTCTGTTAGCTGGCCCGTGACGAGTGGGCTGTCAGTTCACACACGAGTGTGTGTATGCTTACGTGCGTGTGTGCGCCACCCAATAACTTTGTATCAGTTTGGTTTGCCATAAATAAAGCACGAATACACACGTATGTTTGTCCGAGAAATCATTAAATTTGGAATTGTGTTTATCAGTGACAAACCGCCTGCGAAGTTCGCGTGCATTGACCCGCCAAACATGAGAGCTGGACGAGTTGCCAGACTGGAAAGGCACAGTCAAATGCGTTCGTAAAATGATTGAGAGAACCGACACGTTTGACACCATTTTGTGCAAGCTGCGTCTGCTATAGGGTGATTCATCGTGTGGATTTGTAGCTGCGGTTTGTATGCGGTTTGATCGCCCTAAGTCACTGTTTGTTGTTTGCCCTTTCCCTTTACACTGTGCTCCGAAGCGCTTTAGCTTTGTAATGAAACCTAAAGTTTTCCTGTCCACAGCATGAAGGCGTAGACGAGGAGTGGAGGTACAGCTCCACCCATTCGTATTGTCGGTATTAGATCGATGTGAGTGGTTAGCTTCACGCCGTGGGCGTTTTACCCCCAGCAAAGGACCATGGTACTCACTGGATAGGAGGCTGGGTGTGCCCCAGAAGTGATCTGGACTTTTTTGTGGTGAAGGGCCCCGCAGCCTTAAGATTTATTGTGCAACCCTGTGATGGAGGTGACTAGTTATTTTTTTTTTTTCGATTTTCCTAGTCTGGAGCGCCGGTGGAATGAAACTGACGTGGGAAAACCGAAGTACTCGAGAGAAAACCTGCCCCAGTGTCACTTTGTCCACCACAAATCCCACATTGACTGACCTGGGATAGAATCCTAGCCTCAGCGGTGAGAGACACTGCCCCCGTTTGGTCGTTTTAGAGAAGAGAAAGATCTCTTCTCCCTACCGGGATTCAAACCCCGGACCGTCGAGCCCGTAGCCGAGTTTCTATACCGACTGCGATATCCCGGCTTCTAGAATGTTAATGAAATTCTTAAATATAATTTGATAATTTTTAATTGCATTTTTATTGGCCCCCCCCCCCCCCATCTTTGTTCACCGTCTACGCTATGATTATTTTTAGGGTAATTTTTTTTTCGCACGTGTGGGTAGACATTTTATTTTTTAAATAAAAATTTATGCTTTAAAAATTATTATTAAATTTTCCACGCAAATTTCCTGGGTTCTGCAGAAATTTAGTTCAGTGACAAGAGTTCTACAGATGATGAAGCGTTTGAAGTCTATTGTATGTGGGTCGCTATATACAGTCCGGTATAAGTCAGTAAAGCTCTGATGAAAGGAAACTCAGTGTGATAATGCCGCGTTAATAGCACAGCGGAATGCGACAGTTGAAAGAACTGAAAGCGAAAGTGCAAATTAACAGACAATAAAAATGTACGCTGTATTTATCTGCACGTTTGATGACGATAAATGATGCATCATTGCATTCAACGTACTTGAAATTTTGTATGGGATAGATCATAAGGATTTGCACAACTTCGGTGTGAAATATCTTCATACGCTAAGGGCTATTTTGCAAACCTTTGAGGCTGTACGAGGAAAATTGTAGGTGTTTGTTATCTGTGCTACAGTGCACTCGGGATTATCCTGTTCGCGGATTATCCGTGCACGGTCATATGTTGCTAATGACTAATGACGAAGGTTACTAAGAGCGTCATTTAGCGCCGCCTGCTCGGACAGCATCCCCAGCACAAACAAAAAATCACAAACTCTTTACGCAAATAATAAGCGTACCCCGTGTATGTATTGTATATGTAATAAGTAAATTACACTGTCATTTTTGTACGTTGCTCACTGAAATAGAGTCGAACTCGGTTATAACGCCATCAAAGGGACTGAATATATTGTGTCGTTATAAATGAGTGTCGTTATAACCGGGGAGTATAATAATGTTATGGTTAACAGTGAGGAATTAATTGGTACCGCAGAGCATCTGACGTTATAGTTGAGATGTCATATCATCGATATCGTTTCAACCGGGTTCGACTGTATATGTTTTGGATTATTCGTGTTTATCAACAATCTGTGCACCCCCTCCTCACCATTACCCCGGATAATAAAGAGTACAGTGTAGATGAAGTATAGTACATTACTTTGCGATAGCGTGTCAGTATAGTCATTAGGCAAGTGAAGTATGTCGTATTTAGGCGCACTTCTTGTGTGGGTTACGAATTTAAAAATATAAATTGTCTGTCTACTTTTTCTTCTCATGTCTGGACAGCCCTAATGGGCCTAGGCCTCCTCTGTGAGGTTCCTCGATCACACTCAGACACACCACAGTCAGTAGGACTCCTCTGGACGAGTGATCGGCCCGTCGCACAGAGACCTCTACCTGACGGCACACAACAGTCACAGGAGACACAAATCCATGTCTCCAGACGGATTCCAACCCGCCGTCCCAGCAAGGGAGCGGCCCTGGACCCACACCTTACACCGCTTGGCCACTGCAAGCGGCCCCTCTACATACCCATCATTATTAACCCTTTAAAGACGAAGCGTATCTGTTTTATATATAAGGACTCAGTGCGTGCCGCGCTGTAAACACTCTACACTTCGGTTATAAAAACCAGTCTGTTAATGTTTTATAAGGCAAAAGTTGCTGTTTGTTCTGAGATCCGTACAAAACACATAAACGCAATGTGGGCACCACGTAGGATTTTTTAATGTTAAATCGGGTAGTACGTAAAGTTACCGCTAGGCTTTAAAAGGTTAATGGACGATCCGAGCCCATGGCGAGGCTTGTTCACATCTGATTCTTAATTATTGTCAATATAATAATGAAACGTGTAAATTTATCTTCGGTATCGACGCATTTCTAAATAGCCGTCTGCTTTTACCTTGGTTGTTTTCAGATCATGCCAGTCAAGTACAGGTGTCTTTGCTGCTCCAGGAAGGGATGACCATGTACGGCCTGAGCCACAAAAATGTCCTGTCAGTTCTAGGGGTGTCCATCGAGGACCACACAGCCCCGTTCCTTATTTACCCATATCGGGGAGATACGAACTTAAAGAGGTAAGTTGACACACAAAACGACGATGACATTGTTACCGCTGTAACTTGTGCTGTCAGTCAGTCAGTCAGTCAGTCAGTATTTTGTTGTTTATCAGGAAGGATCTATTAATCTGTAAATCTTCGCTTTACAAGAAAACTTGTCACTAAAAACAGTAACCAATTTTTTTTCTTTTACCTGCATGCCGTAAGTTAAATATAGGCGTAGCCAATGTGTGGGATTTTTATTTTTCTTACAGTGACTTCTCACTAAATTCACTTCAGTTGAAGCTTCGCAGAAATTTTATGTCATGTACCCTAGACACAAATGTTGTTGATTTCCTATCATTACTACTGCCCACACTGTGCCTTTCGGTATGTTTGATGCTGGACACGCAGAGGCATGATGAAGCCTATGGCCTTGTAAATTTTGTCAGGATGTCGTCAGTACATAACTGCTTGCAACGTAAGTTCTGTACGAAGAACGTTCGGAAATGATCTGGGCAGTGGCTCCTCTTTTAGCAAATAACGAACTGTGAGATCGCGCTATTACCGGGTGGTGTGTGTAAGCTTATTTGAGCATTCCATTACAAAATGGCCGTAATCGTGCACGCCTATGAAAAACCGCTGCATCAAGTCTAGTGGTCAAAGCGCATGGACAGGAGTAGCAAAATTGAAGGCGATAATCAAGGGCAGAGACTGACAACGTGGTTCCTGTGGAAAGAAGACGTTAAACCGTCAGATATTCGTCGTCGATTATCGGCGATTGGTGGCAAGGAAGCACCTGCACGCAGCAATGTGTTCAACTGGGTACGGAGCTTCGGCAGTGGCAAGGAAACAGCACAGGCGGCTGTCCGTGAGTGGCGTCGCAACGCCCCTACTAGGTGGTTCCGGGAATCCATCCGGAAGCTCGAAGATCAATGCCTGGCCACCACGTTCACCCGACTTGACACACCTTGATTTAAATTTGTGTGGATATTTGAAGGTTATGGCGTATCAGGCGACATCGACCGTGCTGCTGTCATGCGGGATAGTCATGAAGGCATGTAGAAAGGAACATGGCGCTGTTTCAAACAAGTTCACGTATGAGTAGCGAGTACAAGAGGTGATTTTGAAGACGAGGCCCGCTTAAGCTCATACGTTATGTTAGAACTTACGCAAAACATGACTACTTAAATATGTAACATTTCCAATCATGAGTCTTGTTGATGTAGCACTTTTTATTCAGAATAAAGGTAAAGCAATCCTTATACTGGCCTGAGGGCTCCAGAAGTTTGAGGCTCCAAGGCTTCAAGACAACCGGCACATGACGGTGGTAAGGTTGTCAGCCCTAAGCGCCGGCCGCCTTTACTTTAGTACTCATTTCTGTTAGAGGCTGTGTCGACCCCAGGGGTATCGTGTGTTCAGGATTATGTCAATGAAAAATCCTGATAAAACCATCGGGAATCGAACCCGCGACCTCCCGGCTTGTACCGCAGTGCCTCAACCAACTGCACCACAGCGTGCGCTTTTGATTCAGAATAAGGTGACTGAATAACCGTCTGTAATTTGGCATTTTTTGGGCATTCTGTATCATATTCGTAGAAGAAATAAGACTTAATACCACCTGATGTCTCCCACATGGTTTCACGTTTTGCTGCTAATATTCAATGTCCCACTGTGGCTGTAGGTTTCTGCAGACATGCAAGCTGAGTGCTGAGGGGGTGGCGCGCGTTCTGACCACTCAGGAGGTGGTGGCCATGGCGCTACAAATAGTGCATGCCATGCAGTTCTTGCATAAGAAAAGACTGCTGCATCGCGATCTGGCGACGCGGAACTGTGTGGTAGATCAGCAGCTGAAGGTGCAGGTGGCGGACAACGCCCTGTCCCGTGACCTGTTCCCGGCGGACTATCACTGCTTGGGCGACAACGAGAATCGTCCAGTAAAATGGCTCGCCATTGAGAGTCTGGTGCACGCGAACTTCTCCACAGCATCGGACGTGGTGAGTGTAACGTATTTTATTAAGCGGCTTTCTTTTTAAATCTCCAAACATAAGATATGCTAGAGGTCTTCGCTTATGGGATGTTAGGCAGCGCTGATTGGTAGTTAGTTACTGACGTTTAGGGACTGCCTATCGGCAGTCCACAAAGAATAAGTTCTGCAGCTTTGGCCGCCGTGCGAACTCCTGAGGTGGAAGAGACAGTAGCGCTGCCAATTTTATGGTTCTGAAGTTTTGAGGGATAAGAGATCTTTGTGCTGTATGCACCTTTATTGAGGTCATGTTTTTATAGAATGTGAAACAAATTGCAGACGCCCACGAATTGTATATTTAGTGTTTACTTTGATGGCAGTACTGGTGAATCTTTACAGCTAGGCGTGAAATTGTGTGTGGGTATAGATATGTAAACGTGCCTACACCTTTTGTTTGGTCCGATTTTCTTACGTTTATAAATTATGAACATGACAAGTATCCAGAATTTATGTGGTATGCCATTACATGTTACAAATTTAACATAGAATTGTTAATAGTGGAAATCACCAAAATAATGTCACATCGAACAATACATATAAATGTTAATTTATACTGCACTTCTTGTTTCACCCGTCTCTGTGACTCTCTGATCACCATTTCCCGAATGTCTGTGGAGCAGTGATCGCATTTATTTGCTAATTTTATGTTCTGTGTGCCGTGCATTTTATTGTAAGTCTGAATCAACCAACAAATGCACAACATTATTGGCAAGTATAAGATAGATATTCAAGGGTTGAAAATGTATCTTATAGTTGCCAATAATCTTGTGTACTTGTTGTTTGCATTTATTTGCTGTTTGTGCGACTGCAAAATAACACACACACGCTCCGTTCCTCAGCAGATGTAGATACCGGGTGATCAACAAACTTCACTTTGATACGAAATCGGACACATCGCAGCATGAGCCAGATCAGTCCAGTTTACATTTTCACCATATTTATCTCTATTGATTCTTCTCAATAATATGATCCCCCTAGTTTTTTTCGGTATGGTACATCGTGTTTTCTTGTTTGCCTTTTTTGATCTTTTTTTTCTTCTTCTTCCATTCCTGCTGTGCTTTGCCGTTTAATCCTTCTTTGTTTAACCGTAACTCCATTTATCCTCCCCTGCTCAGCATGCAACATTTCTCACTTCCCTTTCGTCCCCTCTTCCTGAAATCCGTATGTCACCGTCCGTTACTGTATTGTTCCCATAGGAGTATCAGTTAAATTTAGCTAAAGCGCAAATGCTTTTGACTTTGTTCGTGAGGTGCTGGGTTCGAATTCTGGTCGCATCACTAAGTATTCTGCCGAGGACCTTGATTTTTTCCTCATTTCTTCGAGGCAGATGCCGCTTTAAATAGGCCACGACCACAGGCTTTAAAATTATTCACTCGCATCTGATGGTGACGCTACAATTACTAATTGTGTAGTCAAGTGTTTAAATTTACTTACACACAGAAGGGACGAGCCAGGACAGTTCAGTTGGTGTAGTGACTAGGTTACGGGCTTGACTGTCCGGTGTTCGAATCCTGGTAGGGGCAAGAGATTTTTCTCTTTAAAACGTCCAGACCGACTCTGGGGCCCACCCAGCGTCTTATTCAGTGGGTACCGAATTCAATAGGCCGTTCGCAGCTTTGCGGAACTGCCTAAAAACAAAGAGAACTGAAAATGTATGCAGCTGGATTTATGACCTCTGACTGAGATAACTAACTAACTAGCTAACTAACTAACTAACTAACTAACTAACTAACTAACTAACTAACTACATGGAGCAGAGGCCTTCTTGAGAAGCTAACAGTTTCTCAGCTAGTCAAGAAATTCCCCGAATTTTATGGAACCCGGAGGTTCATTACCGCATTCACAAGAGCCCGCCACCTGTCCCTATCCTGAGCCAGCTCAATCCAGTTCATGCCCCATCCCAATTCTTGAAGATCCATTTTAATATTATCCTCCCATCTACGCCTGGGTCTCCCAAGTGGTCACCTTCCCTCAGGTCTCCGCACCGAAATCCTGTATGCACCTCTCGAGATTATTAATACTGCAAATATTAGCTTGTGACATGTGGAAAGGTGTTCATGAACCCCCCTCCCCCCAAGTAGGTTCTAATGCAGTGTTGGTACTGATTGTTAGTGTAATATGAGATATGTCTGTCTGTGTGTGTACAGTGGTCATTTGGCGTTCTGCTGTGGGAACTGACCACACTTGCCCAGCAGCCTTATGTGGAGGTGGATCCGTTCGAAATGGCGGCCTACCTGAGGGATGGTTACCGCCTTGCACAGCCTGTCAACTGCCCTGATGAGCTGTGAGTTACATCAAGATGTTATACACTGCTGAATTTACACTACGCTGTTTTTGTAGAAATTTGTATGTGTAATGTATTACACTTAAAGGGTCCATACTCAATCTGCCTTTCTATGTGTAATGTATTACACTTAAAGGGTCCATACTCAATCTGCCTTCGCGTTACTTTTGAAAAATTACTGACCTGACTGATTTGGTATAGGCGCTTAGGTCCCTTTTCGGTCCGTGGCGTCCCCTATCACCTTCCTCCAACCTTCTGCACCCTCTTGCTACCGCCCTCCAGTTCTGTGTCTGGAGAAAATCTTGTAGGTCCACCGAGAGCTAGTTCGGGCCCCGATGAAAAAATTTTTCAGGCCCCCCAGCAAGGGCGAACCCACTAAAAATTTTTATAGGAAATCAGAAAGACTGACTGTCGTTTGCCAAGTGCCTTGGGTTTGGTCTGAAGAGGTTAATTTGTTCCAAGGGCGCACCCAAACCCCCAAACCCGAAAATTAAAAAAACATATTTTGTATATAGTATGATATCCAGGGTTTAAGTGATTTACCCCTCAGCCAAAATCGGTCACTGAAGTTGGCTATGACTAGTACATTACAATTTTGAAAAATAATAAAATTAAAAAAACAAGAAGACTGGATACTGTGATTGAGTCGTGGAACATGTAGTTATATTCGTATGTATATAAATGCAGTTGCAGACAGTGTTATGTTGTTATGTTGTGCTTACAGCGTGATTTTGTAACGTAATTTTTAAAGTCACACGTAAATTATACTCGTATATAGCTTCAGGGTCAGCAGCGCCGGGCGACCGCCGCACCAAGGAATTATTCTGGGTGCGCACCTGATTTATACAATCGACAAATAACCATACAACCGAGAAAGATAAAAACGTATGCAGAACAGTCTGGCACCGGGCCCTCTTCCGGACCGCCGGTCCCCGGTAATTTGTACCAGATTCTCCCCTCTCATCGGCACTGGTCCCTCCAAACAACATCATCTAGGTTTTCCCACATACCTTCTTCCCCCCGAGACATCCTATAACTGTTTTAGGTATATGACGATCATTCGTCCTTACTATACAGCCAGCGCACTCAGCGGTAGCTGATTTTAATTCTGGTTTGCTTCCATCCTAATAATGACTTTAAATGGAACTGAAATCAGACGTCAGTTTTCGGCAAAAATAAGAGCTCATTATACAAAAATGTGTTACAATTACCGTTTCAAAGGTAAAGTTGTCCCTGTCCACGCCATGAGCGCGTATGGGGGGTGGGGAGATGGAGCCCCACTCATTCTTAACCTCGACCCTAGGTGGAGGCGAGTGGTCAACTTGAAACATTTTTAAATTTGGCGAATATTTAACAGAAAGCGAAGAAAAATAATATAAGCCTGTTTGCAGTGTAAGCTGTGTACTATATTTAACTTCATAGAGGTGTGAAAAATTGTTAAGAAAATTTGTGTATCCTAGTGAATTACCCCTCACTCTTGACATATACAGTTTGCTATGTCATTTAGGGTATACTTAGCAGTCGTATTTTATGAAGAAAAATGAAAGCTTTATTCCAAGACCATGTGCCTCCGTCCGTCCGTCTGCCGGTCCTTCTGTGACCTCATGTCAGTGACTTAACCGTTGGTTGGATTTTCGTGAAAACCGGTACTTAGGCTATTCACAACATGTTACCGGCCGAGCGTGAGGTACGTGGAAGCCGGCGCAATTACAACTGCACCTGCTTTTACGTGACGACACAAAAGAATTTCTGCTCGTCATTTTCAAATTTCTGGACCGATTTGGGTGAAATTCGGTACAGCAAATGTCCATTCAGTGTCATTGAGCAGCTGTGACTTTCATTAAAATCGGTGCAGTGAAAAGTGTAGTTTACTTAAGGGCGTGATTGAAATTTGCCTTTACTTTTTTTAATTTTTGTCCCGATTTGCATAAAATTCGGCACAGGAGATATCCACCAAACTTTATTGAATGACTGTGGTTTATGTGAAGGCAATGCCTTATTATAGGGCATAAATAAATTTCGTTCCGTATTTTCCACATTCATTGTCCTATTTGGGTCCAATTTGGAATAAGATATCTGAACATATTGCTAGTTTTGTGAAATATCTGCACATGGAATGTCGTGCTTTCCATACATTTACGCATGTACCGTAAAACCGTTTGATACTTAGAAAGTAAAGAACGCCTCGGCCAAGTGTGTATACTGTGTCACGCCGTACACCATCTGCAGTCTTGTTAATGACGCTGTCATCAGCTGAGACGGCGTCGGTGGATAAGATGATAGGGCAGGTGTGTAAAAATCACGGGCGCAGGTCGTCTGGGCGACTGTGTTTTGTACAGAGGCCCTAATATTTCTGGGTCCTCAGTATGGAAGTAGCGTGTCACCAGTGGGGGATACTGCAAAACCACCTTTGCATTTCCACTATGTTTATAAAAATATGAACATTTCCTAAGGATTCCGAAAATGTGTACACTGCTTGAAAATGTCCTGTTTCCAGTAACTCAGCAATCCATGTATGTACACACACACACACACACACACACACACACACACACACAGACACACACATACACACACAGACACACACACACACATGTGTGCATATGTGAAGTCTGATAGGGTCGCTTCCTCACTGGCGTCATTTCAGCATTATGGCTTATCTTCTCACCTTCCCACATTTCCTTCCTCCTCACTATGCATTTGTCTTCCAACACTCAACAATTTACATTCTCTGTCCACTCCTTCCACTCAGTGCCGTACTCTTTCTCCTGCCCCTTCCCGTCCTTTGGTATGAGGTTTGAAAGAAAACTTGTGGCAGGAGAAAAGGCATGGCGTGAAAACGAGGAGAGGGGTATGAAATGGATAGGGGTTAAAATGGGTGGGGGGGGGGGGGCTGGTGAAAGGACAGTCGGGAGGGGAGAAAACAGACTCCAGCACTGAAATAAAGCTAGTTTTTTGGGGGGTGAGGGAGACAACAACAAAAACCAAAACTTTGCTAGAATTTTTTTTGTCATGAACTTGAATAGGGAACCCCCCTGCATTGTCTGTTACTTATATTTTACGACCACCGTGTGCGCATGCGTAGGGGCACGCGTCTGTGCCTGTGTGTAGGGACAGTTGACAATGTCGGTCGGTCTGTATGCATCGGTACCTCATAGACCAGTGACAGTGGAAAAGTGTAAACACACAGGGCGTTCATTTGAGCAAGGAAAAGAGGGAGAATTTTAATGTTGTCCGTTACATGCATGGAAAGTCAGTCGTCAGGAAGAAATCGAAATTAGCGCCTTTGCTAGGCTGTAAGGAAAGGAAACTAGAGGTAGGATGAAGGAAAAAACTGTGTGGCTGAAACATAAATTATGGTTCCTCAAATTGCACTGCAGACTTTTCTGCCGTATTTCCAAGTTTCATTGTCTTGAAATTTTGGTAGTATGAGAGATTGTGAATGTGTTTAAAGTTTTTATGATGTTTTTGTCTTGCAAAGTGCTAACATGTTGAAACATTTCAGCATGAACCGATACTACCCATTCTTGTGTAAAGTCGTGCTGTGTATACTGTTTACCAGACAGTACTGTTCTTTATGCATTGCAGTTACATGTTTATTTATGCTTTATGCCTTCAAGACTCATCAATATGGGCACATCATGTATTATGAATAGGTTAGAAACTTTTGTCTGATATACCCTTTGTACTTATTCAGGTTTGTATTTGATATGTAGGTGTGCTGGGTTCAAATACCAGGGAATTGGTTAAGTTTCTTATGACATTCCATAGTCCTGAAAAGCAAATGTTAAATATGAGTTGGCCTTTTAAGGATGAATGCTGTTCGGTGTTTTGACATTGCTTTTGAGGTTGTTTTGAGGTTGTGTTCAGAGTGTGTATATATTTGGGCCCAGTCTCTACTGCTGCAGATCTCTGATTAGGGCTTATGAAACTGTGATTCCGGGGTCATTTTTTTCTGGTGTTCAAATATCCGTTTTTTGGTACTAATTTAAAAAATAATTGTTTATTATGTATTCACATAAAGGTTATAAATTCGACAACCCTAAATCATTAATATTACTGAATTTTCAACTGAGGGATTGTTATACACAATACAAATGTAATGTAAACCTGAAAATTTCATGAAACTGAGATCTTGTTTACTAGACACTTTGTTGGACAAAGAAGAAAAATAAATATTGCATATTAATGAATAAATTCAGAGACTGTTGTATTATAAAAATCTAAAAATATTTTCTTAGATTTAAAACATGAATTCAAGTAATCACTTTTTTTCTTACATCATTGCACCTAATTGTCATCAAAATTTATTGACAAAAATGTTTGTTTTTGGAATACTGGTATTAATACCAGTATCCCAGTCTCATAAATTAAAAATACCAAAATATTGTTATTAAGATTTTGACCAGTATTGTGAGCCCTAGTTCTCATCCTGGCCAGCATACACGTGGCAGTCCACAGTATGACAGTTACAAACATACAATCTCGCACTCCATATGTAGAAAGAGGAAAAATGCCTTAAATTATCAGTTACTGATTTCACATTCGCATGTGTTCTTGATGCAGGTTTGCTGTGATGGCATATTGCTGGGCGATGAGTGCGGATGAACGGCCAACTTTCGCCCAGCTTCACATCTGTTTACAAGAATTCTACACCCAGCTCACACGCTATGTGTGACGAGAATTTATCTGTATGATACATGTGACACTAAAGTGAACTCATATCTCCTTATGTACTTGGAGAAGAATGGAGTGTGACAGGTAGATGCCATGGCACCAAGTGCTGTCCGTTTTAGTGTACTTAGTATGTTTGACCATGAGACTAAAATGCTGTTTTACAGTGTGGCTATACAACTAATTAGATACTGCTATAGTGTGTTTATTACAGCATAATTTTTTATGTATATGGCCTAATATAAGTCATTGTGGAGGGCCTTTTATACAACTGAATACCTGATTCATAGTGTACAATTTTTATGTATTATGATGTATAGATCTGAAAGTTTCAGGAAGTATTACCTTTTCTCACGTACCCAGCATTTAATCTGTTTTTATACTCACACACAAAGAAAACGAACAAACTAGATCAAGGCATTTCACATGCTGTACCTCAAGGGAATATTTTACATGTAGGCTGCATCAGTTGGACATAAAGTACTAGGTCATCTTCTTATTTTTTTAAGCTCTACAACCCTGGATGGGTTTTGGCTTGCCCAATTAATTCTTGCCATTTTTTTCCCATCTAAAACACACTTTTTCCAATCCCATACACCCATAATCTTCAAATCTTTCTGTACACTCTCTGGCCATCTCTCTTTAGGTCTTCCTTTTGGCCTGTTTAATAATGTTGGCAAAGTACTAGGTCTAGGTCTAGCTACTCATATAGCAAGACACAGGTTTATTAACACTTTCATTATTTTTTACACTCCTAATTTCAGTAGCCGGCAGTCTGTTAGCTCACAGCAGTTTTGTTTCCCTCAAACTTCCACACATGAGGAACAAACCCCCACACAAGTCTACTGACCTATCATTAGAGCCCAACAATGTAATGTACCTCTGTTAACAAGACAATACGATTCCTAGCTGTAAGTTATGGGTGGGCCCAGGACAGTCTTTACACAATAGAATTAGTCAAGTGTGGTATGTGTTCTTTGTCCATCTCCTAAGTTTTACAAAAGGGTTCATTCAAAAAAATGTCACAGCAAGGCACACTTTCCTTACTCCAGAAATGTTTAGTGTTCAAATCCCTGCTGCAAGCAAGTGCCAAAAAATCTAACACCCGAGCTTGACTATTTCCCAAGATTTATATGACAAGCTGGAGTTCTGCTAAATTTCCAATGGCCAGAATAGGTATTATCTTACATCACCAAGCCTGAAACCCAATTCACCAGTAACAGTATCAAAGACAGGCAACAGATCAAACAAACCTGAAAAATGAAAATATGAGGAAGGGCATAAATGTACCATATAATCTTTTGATAATCATTTAACATGTGAAATGTCACTAATGTGTAACAGGACTTTTTCCATTATCATTGAACACAAGCAATGCTCACAATGTTACAGAAGCAGGCCGCTTCTGAAATGCGGTGAATATTGCTTGTGATTAGTGGTAATGAAAAAAGTTGTGTTACGTATTAATTACGTTTCACAAGGGCATAAATATTTATATGGTAAAAGGAAGAATGGTTGACTAGACAGTAAAATGATTAACCCACTCTAACAGATCATTCAATACCACAGATACAAAAAGATTGTTCAAAATGTTGATATGTATACATAGTGTGCTGCAGCCTAATCCACGGAGGAAAAAGAAAAAGACAAAATTTTAAAGTCACTGGCAGCACGTGTTTCTGTGTAGGTGGTCAGATTGAATGTGGCATTGTCTCTGTTGACATGTGACTCAGATGGCATTCAAAAGATACATAGTTTGAAACCCTGAAGAGGACAGAAATTTTTAGTGTTTCTCCGTATCTGTAGGTAACTGCTGGCAAAATATTTGAAGTAGGCTATCAGGGCTTTATCAGATATTCCTGATACATGATTTGTCATCTCTGCATATACCATATTAACACTGTGTGACACATGACATGGGTCCTACTTGAATCTGTGATGGATTGTTTTGAATCTTAGTTAACACACATCCTTTCACAGAAACCACTGTAAGAGCATCTCTTAAAGGATCTTAACCATTCATGCTGTCCGCAGTTCTCCTTTTATTGTAACATCATTTTGATATCACATTACTTCTTTGGTTGATTGTGCATCATATATTAAAGAGAAAAAGAGCCAGAACAAAGAATTAATATGTATTTAACATATCAGTACATAAAACAATGTCTTAAATCTGAATTGTGAGCACTTAGAAATGTGGAAGTCAAAATGTGTGCAGTTTTAGAAATTATATTGGAATAAATTTAATTAAAAAGGAGACAATGGTAGGATGACTCTAATTATGTTTCTAGTTAAACAGAACTGCAGTTGACTGTATGAATGGTATTAAACTCAAACGCAGTGCCATCTGCACATGTGAACGTTAGTGACTCTGCATAGCCTTGCCTTTCTGAACAACTGCTTTTTGGCCATTGAGAACTGTGTACTGGAGATAATGCAGGTGAACATTCACAGCAGCAGCAACAGCAGCAGTCCAATTGCACTTAGCATCACTACACTGCCATACCTACAGCAACCTAGTGCCATGTGGGACACTTCAGTATGAAATTAAAGCAGAACTGTAACTAATGCAGTCAGAGACTTGCTGCTTGCATTTCGTAGAGTCTGGGTGTGAGAAGAGAAAACTGTGTTGATGATGTGTATTCATTTTGTTCTTGAATACTGTGTGTACTGAAAATGAGCAAATCTGTAAAGGTACATTGTAAATTTTTAGTTATTTGTATTGTCTAATGCATTAGATGTGAAAGTACTTCTTATAAGGGAATTCTGAAATACTTGAACATTTTTCTGCTGCAGACAATTTTTTATTTAATGATATTTACAGATGAAAAGTATTTCACATCATGTGTTATGTACAGTAAAAGTTGTGTGGCACTTCTCGGACCAAAGGTTGCTGGATCTTGCAGTTTTTGAGGTACTAGAATGTTGTACCCAGTGTGTACCTTAGTGTACATAGCAACTTTTTGGACAGGCATGACCATTTAATTTTTCACATGTTATCCTGTAATGTTTTCCCTGCTGCACTTTCCGTTCATTTGCATCACTACTTACGTAACATGGTGTATATGTAATCTACAAAAAACTATGCAGACCCCTTACTCATCAGTTCACAACACTGCTTCCAGTTGATGACATTGTGAAGCATATGTTTAATGTTATCCATTCTCTATGTCATTTAATGAACTATCTTATAAAAACAAACTAAATATGCAAGATGTCAATGCAAGTTTACATTTAAAGTTTAAAGTACCACGCCTTCCTCTGTATCATATGCATGCTATCCTGAAATACTGAATTCCATGTTACTTTATGATCACATCAACTTTGTACAGGATAATTTCACATTCTACAATCTTTGCTACTTCCTGCTGTTCAAGACAACATGTTTCACTTTATTTTGCTGGTATAATTTTTAAACCTTGGCATTACTTCATGTTTTATACATATCTTATTGCTGTATGTTCTCCTTGATGATGATTCATCAAAAGTCAAAACATGTTGGAGATATTATGTTTTAAACTTTAAATGTAAACCTGCATTGACATGTTGTGCATTCAGTTGGTCTTTATAAGGTAGTGTATAGTGAAGTGTAGTGGGTCTGTGCCAGTTGCTGGTTAACAGAGCTGTGCAGACCTCCCACTGCCAGACATCGCAGCATTTGCTGTATTTCTGTATTGAAGATCCCAGTCTTTAAGAAAAAAAAATTCTGCATATTATCTTTCCACTACACTGTTATTGAGAAGTGCACTGTTTCAGTTTATCTGTTTTCATTTACACTTTCTTTGTCTCCGTCTTCCCTTCCTCTGTATTATGCATATTCTCCTAATGTGTAAATCTTTCCTGTTGTCCTTTCTTATACAAATTCCCAGAAGCACAGCATGAAGCAAGATCTATATAAAAAGACGCAGTTAATATTTTCAGTTTAATCCTTGTGTTACCTTTTGTTCCTTTGTCCTTCTGTTGCCTTGTTACTTCGTTACAAGTAGTTTTCTGTTGGTCCTTGCTGTGTTCTCAGGAGGAGACACATTATTAAATGAAGATGTGTTTCCATTGAGAATACTTTGTATTTTAGACATTTTTTACTGCTCTGCTGTTCTGTCATTTGCCTCTTGCTTGGATATGTATGGTGTGAAATAAATATTGACTCAAGCTGGGTTATAGGTGAAGCCACAGCATACAGTAATGTATTGGGTAATCAGGCCTCAGGGGGCAGTAACACTTGCAGATGCAGTGTTGGTGGAATTAAATAAGGAGCAGAAAGCTGAATTACTGCACTTTGCAGCTTTGTCCTCCACAGAACTAATACAGACTGTCTTGGGACTGAACCTTGGTCTCCATGGTACAAAATTTCTGTTTGGGTTATCCAATCATAATTACAAAATCATATATACCATCTTTTTGAATGACAGTTTAAAATATGTCAGATTGTTTGTAAACCTTCTTCTTGGGCACAAATTGGTTGCTTTCCCCTCATTTTATATGTTAGTTCAATTTCTATCTTCAGTTCCTAGTTCAGTTATTCAGCACACTTAATCATGCTAGTTTAGTCGTTTCTGAGTTGAATTCTGCATGTTCCGGGTTCATGTTTCAGCTTGGTTACTAGCCATTATGTTTAGGAGGCCAAGTGTGGTAGATATCACAATTACAGGCAAGGCAATAAGTGCTCTTGGAAGTTACACAAAAGAATACCCTTAAAGTAGAGTGATGTGGAGTGACTGGAAGACCAGTTTGTCAGACTTTGTGACCATTCTGAGGACTTAGTTTGCATAATATTTATGCATGTAATGAAAAGTGTCACCTCCTTTCTAAGTCTACCATTTATGGAAAAAGGCAAGTTTTGTACAGAGGGCTGTCATGTCTTGTGCCTCGTAAATTGTTATTTGTGCCTTCCTAAGTGGCATAGCCTTTTGATAGAGAAAATTATGTATATTTAAAGAAAGTAGTTTCCAGGCAGCCTAGATTTTATGTAGTGTGTGTGTTTGATCATCAGCCAAGTGTGAGATGTGTATAAATTTAAATGGTGATTTTCGTATGTACTTAATTAAATCATGCAGCTTTATATATTTCACTTCCTGTTCTGGTATTAATTATTGTCATATTATTAAAGTATATTTTAAAATTAAAAACTGCTGCATGAACTTTGTCACTGACAGTGCTGGTGCAAAACTGTAGCTACACTGTGCGTGTACGTATGCACATGCTTGCGTGTGTACATATGCATGTGCTAGCATATGTGCACATACACGTGGGTGCATGTATGTATGTGTATGCTGTTTGGCTGTAATCTGTATTAACTTGGCTTATGCATGAACTGGGTAGGAATGGCAGGGGAGAGGGAAGGAAACAAAATTATTTAAGGTCATGATATTGATGGTGATGTTTACTGATTTAAATTTTTCTCTTTTTGTGGAGAATTTGGTGGTAATATTTTTATGTAGTCTGTGTGCCTGATAAAGAAGGGATAACTTTATAATGCTGGTTTTTGGAGAAGTAAATGTAAGTACTGAAAGCCTGTGCTTTTTATGATGAAAATTTGTGATTGTTTACATAAAAATTATAATTGGATTGCACTGTGTTGCTTATTTGATACAATGTATTAGTCTTATGGATCTGTTATTGGAACAAAGGCTTAAGACATATCACATCAGTGCTGCCATTTTAAATTTAACTTATTCATCTAGTCTCATGTTGTATGAGGACCCTGGTACCCCATACTGGAATGGTCAGTAGGCCGAAATGTCATTACGTGTAAATATTTGTTGTGTGAATGTCTGAGTACAGTTACATTCAACTAATGTTGAATATTTAATAATTAATGTAACATCGTGCGCATGTGTTTATGCACACGCACACGCATGTACGTGTGTGTGCGTGTGTATTTGAGAGTGAGAGACATCTACGTACGCAAATACAGTAGAGTGTGCAACATGAGTTCCTGAACACTTAGAGCCCTTGTTTCTTATGACCATGTGTCTGTGCATTGCAACTTTGACATGACAACACATTTGGGAGAGATATGAAGAATCTGAGTACTTTTCACTGAGATTAACCCCACAACTGTTTCTAATGACAACTGTACTTTCTAACATTGCCATAATTTTCCTGGCCCTTTAAATTTGCACTGCCTTATAGTGTAAAAAAATTTTGGTAGGTATAAAAGAAGAGCTAATTCCAGTGGCAGTGTGGTCTAAGGCGTAGTCTGTGGCTCCTGAACTGCTGGGATTGCGGGTTCAAATCCCACTGAGGGCACAGATGTTTGTCTCTTGTGTTCTTTGAGTGTTGTGTAGGTAACAGCCTCTGTGACAGGCTGGTCACTCATTCACAGAAGTCCTACCGGCTGTGTGTGTGTGTGTGTGTGTGTGTGTGTGTGTGTGTGTCTAATTTTGTGTGATCTAGAAACCTCAAGAAGAGGAGGTCTAAGCCCAATTTGGCGTGTAGGGCCACAGAAAAAAATAAATAGAAATTTTCACCAATTGTCTGCTCAAAGCGGGTACAAACTGTTCAAATGTTTTCTCCTAGAGCACAGCAGCTATCAAACTTCTTCCTTCCCTTGACATTCTGTGGTAAAAAAATGGATTGAATTTGGAAGAGTGTATTAGAACAGAATATTATTTTGAAAACAGAATGGTGTAATACACTGAAAACAGCTGAGGGGTTAATAAGTTGGCTGAAAATCTCATATTCAGTGACATCATTATTTTGTAGCTGTTGTTTTATCTGTTTGTGGATTTCAGAACACACCTCCTTTTTTAATTTATGGGGGAGGGGGTGCTCCTCTCTGGATAGAGCTAGTTTTAGAAGTGTGCATTTTATGTTTGAAAAGTTCACCTTACAGCACAGCACTTCGTTTTTATGCTTTTTTTAAGTGTTTATATATATTTAAATTCACCAAGACCTGGGTACAAATTTGGGTTTGTATCTAGCCCTTGTTATTGACAAACTCCTGGCCATAAGTTTGTAGAAATGCTTTACATGGAACCAGCATGTTATAATATTTTGCACTCATGGCTGCCATTTCAGTTTAAGTTATTATCATTTTGATAAGCCTATGTATTAGTTTTAATACTATGTCTCACACTGCGTTGGAAGACCTAGGCATAGATGCAAGAGTAATATTAAAATGGATATTGAATAAATAATTTGGGAGGCTATGAATTGGATTAATCTGGATCAGAATACAAACAAGTGGCAGGCTGTTGTGAACATGGCAATGAATTTTTGAGTTCCATAAAAGGTGGAAAATTTATTTAGGAGCTGAGGAACTTCTGGCTTTGCAACAGGACTGCTATATTCTGGGGAGTTTCTTAGTCTCATATCATGTTCTCTTCATGATGGTTGATGTCGTGATATGATTTGTCCCTATACTGCACACACATACACAGCATTTGATTGGTCACTATTCTGTACATAGACAGAGCATATGATTGGTGACTATCATGTACATATACAGAGCATTTTATTGGTCACTATCCTGTTCATATACAGAACATTTTGTTGGTCATTATCATGTACACATAAAGAGCATTTCATTATTCAGTATATTGTAGACATACAGAGCAGTTGATTCATCATTATCCTGTACACATACAGAGCATTTGACTGGTTACTGTCCTGTACACATACAGAGCAGTTGATTCATCACTATCCTGTACACATACAGAGCATTTGGTTGGCCACTATCCTGTACACATACACAGCATTTGATTGGCCACTATCCTGCACACATACAGAGCATTTGATTGGCCACTATCCTGTACACATACAAAGCATTTGACTGGTTACTGTCCTAGACACATACAGAGCATTTGATTGGTCACTACCCAGTACACATGCACAGCATTTGATGCTGAAGTTTGCAACAAAATATAAACTACTGTCACATGTGTACTGAAGGAGGATGTCTTGAGTTTTAGAATGTTGTCCATTTATTGTGTTTAATGCAGTCACACGGCAGCTGTCTGATGCGACATCCTACAGTGTGTAAATATTCACTGGAGTGTGATGCTCTGCCAGTTGGTAAACACCAACATTTTGGAGAAATTCGCTGCCTTCAGGGTCCAATCAGTCCAATAGGCAGCAAGCTTGAAGATTTAGAGTAATGACATCATACTGTGCACATTATGTGATAGACTGCTGATACCTGCTGCGCACATTAACGGATGACACCCAGTTGACAAAACAGTTCTTGTGCTGACAAGTGTGTCAAAATTCAGGATTACTGCATTTAAAATGCATGTAAAGTACACTGTGTGTTCTTTGCATTTTTCGTTCATTTTACTGCTGATTTATTGTAGATGGCTCTACTCAACCAAAGAGAAGACATTTTATCATTTTATATTAATGAAGTCTGAAAAATTTTTTGACGAAGATCTGTTTGTTTAAATTACATATCTGTTTTTGACATCATTGAGGGTTTTCATACAGTTCATACAGTAATGGTTTTAGAAGTTAAATGAAATTTGCCCCTGGCCATCTATTTCAGCAGTAAATTTCATCTAAATATGTAGAGTAGTTCTGAAAAGATAATTTGCATACAAAATTCTTTACCCCTTGTTAGTGCATTGTTTTATTTCGTGCAAAGGATAAATTATGACTAGCATAAATTGGAACAATGCTGAACTTTCAGTTACTGATGTTTAGACACAGAGAGGGAGAATGTTATGGCTAGGATTGTTAATGTGAAGTCCATGGTCTATTCTCCACATCTTGTATGCTGTTAATTACATTTGTAAATATTTATAAACATGATCAATTTGTACCTTTGAGTATAAGTTTATGCTGAACTAAATGTACAATAATGTAATCCAATTTTTGAAACTGTATAATATCTTCTAATTGAAAGTGAATGTGGATTTTTTGTTATGGAAATGTTTAAGAAATGAATACCATAATCCAAGTAGCTTATTGTAAAGTGTGAAGTTATTTATTGTAGTCACTTGTACAAAAAAGATTTCATGGCAATAATAGGACCTGGTTTCCTCCATAATGTCAGATAATAAAAACATCTCAGTTTTGTATGTTTGTGTGAGGAATATTTATTCATTATAATGTACTCCTTCCATGTAGGAGCAGAGATGTATATTTGCTCCTATTACTTCCTTTTGGCCACATAAATTTATTTCACCCCCACAGCATGTCTTCAACTGTCTGTAGCATATTCCTGTGTCTCCCTTCCTTCACTTTATGGCTTATAATTTATTTCTGTATATGAATCTACTGACAACTCACACTAACAACTACCCATATGGTAATTACAGACAGAAAATAAGTTTAAAGTTAGGTTGAAATATGGACTGCACAGATAAAACATTAATAGCAAGAAATTAATTTTTTTTGTTTTATTTTGCCATAGGATCTGGGGTAGCTCAGTCAGTGTAGTGACTGGGTTATGGGCTGGATGATAAATGAGTCATTTGAAGTCTGGCAGGTTATGTGCTTTTTCAAATGTACTCAAGCTGGGTCTGGAGCCTGCCTAGCCTCTGGGGGCTTTTCCACCGGAGGTAAAGAAGCCTGGTGTGAACCATCTCCAATCTGTACCGACAAATTCAACACATCATCATGTTTCCCAGCTTTTATTAGTACTACTACATGTTTTGGGCATGTGAAGCACCCATCATCAGGTAAAATACAACTTTTTAGGAAAAAGTGCAAAGGCAGAGGTCTCCTCTTCTTATATTAAAATAAATTATATTACAGCAAAACTTCTTAAAGTATGTAAAAGTATGAGAATTATACATATATAGTGGTTTGTTATTTCAATTGGAAATAATAAACCACTATATATTTAGTATACTTCTTATACTTTCATATATTTTAAGAAAGTACATGTAAGATACTTGACGTGACCTGCAGTATTAGGAATTCTAAAACCTATGGCTCAATTAGAGCATTGCCTGCCCATCTGCTAAGTCTATAATACTAAGTCGCAAATCTGGTGGCATTTTCCTAAAAGAGGTTATATTCCATGGCTGTTAGGTTACAGAGTGGTGTCATTAGAAATGCATGGTTAAATATGGTAATTTACACAGGACACAGTGCTAAGCTATAGTCTAGAGAGAAAAAAATTTTGCTCATCCTGAATAGATCTCTCTCAGATATCCCTGGAACGGAATTCGTTACAGATTGTTCAATCCTTTTGCGCTGAAACGCCATTTAAAGTCGAAAGGTTGATCAAACGTAATCAGAGTGCGAACGACTCACGGTGGTGTATGTAGCGCCCTTGGTTTATATTAGGCAGACCCCCGTTATTAAATAAAAGGTTGAAAAGGCAGCTGTTCTGTTTGAGATTTTTGTCTGTCGCTCCAGGAAGGTGCCGGGACAGTAACTTAATCGCAGACACTGCAGTGGCAGAAGTCGCTGTTTTGAATTTTCGTGTACGTATCCACTGAAGGTATAATTTCTGATGTTTCATTGCGGTACTGGCAGTCCATGAGAACGGTTCTGAGACAAATCACAAGTTATAATGCGTACTTATTCAAGTCTAAATTCCTGGTGGCCTATGTTTCAATTAGGGTGACCACCCCTCCCGATTTTCGCGGAAGAGTCCCGAAAAATGCCCTTAAAATTACCTGGAAGTCCGTATCACCGGAGGGGGGGGGGGACCCCGTAGTATACGTGACATATAACATGTCATCACTCAGTGCTAAACGTTAAACCTTCACATACCTGTGTGGACAAATGCGAACGCATATAAGAAAACATCCCTAGAAATTCATATTATATATTTAGGCAAAGAAGAAATTTACTGCATTTCTAAGGCACGCTGCAAAATCTCTGTTTCATTTTCCACAAAACGCCATTTCTTTCATAATTTTATCTGTCCAAATAATACATTTTTCATAGCGCTGCGCTACAATTTAAGCCCCCCCCGGCCCCCGTTTGGAAAACATGAAATCGGAAATACTGTACCTAAAAGTATATTATAATTATAATAATAATAATAATAATAATGGTCTCGTGTAGTAACTTCAATTGGAAGTGCTGGGCTGTGTTTGGCCCAAAATCTTCCGGCCCACTCGGCGGTTCCGATTACCGAGGGACCGCTGTACACATAACATCAAACAGCAGATGTAGTTGTGTCTCTGAAACACACACACTGCCTTGTGCTGACCAGTGAAATGCAGTACTAGAAACCAGTCTTGGTCTACGAAGTTTACCAAGCAGATGTTTGAACTGTGTGTCACGTGTCAGCTGGTTGAACTTCTGATAGTACGTGCGTGTGCAAATGCAGTAACGTGTGTTTACTGTTTAATTGTGGAAATAAAATGTGGTTGAAGTGAAGTAGAGGGCTGTGTGGCACAAGGCAGGTAGGGAAGACGTGTTTGTGTCGCAATATGTCTGTCGTACTCAGCAGTGTGGAGGTTCATATTGTACAAGTGGAAGGATAGTGGTCTGTTGGTAACAGAGAGGAAATATGCTACACCGATTTTATCCAAATCGGAAGAAAAATGAAAAATACGGGAGGGGGGGGATAATTGCCCTCAATTGTAAAGTCCTTCTTCCATTGCCCTGACTTTCAGAAAATTTGTAATATCTAAATAAATTATTGTTAACATTCGTTGTCGCGAATTTCAACCGAATTGGAAGAAAGACGTAGAGAATATTTACTTACATATTTAAGTTAATCATATATCGATTTGCACCAAACACACAATCTTACGTATTGCCATACTGCGGTTGCCGAATTATCTTTCTAATCCAAGCACAGGTTGTCCTCTGTGAAGTACGAACTGAATATATTGTAGCTGCTTTCACTTTTCTGATGGGTAACATCATGCCATCTCCTCCAGTGCCGTAACTCCCAGGTACTAGACCGGTCTAAACAGTAACAAAAATGCATTTTTAGGGTTTTGGATTGTTTTAGAGTTTTAAATTGTAATCAAAATGAACAGCAAGGGGTTTCCCTACCTAAGAATTGGGAAAGAACCGACAGTAAAACAGTTATGCCCTTAGGTGAAGTGTGACATCAACTAAGACGGTTTTTACAAAGTACGCAATTGGTCAACAACATCATGTACAGATCAGTGTTGCGTATCCAGGGGCCCTCTGCCCTTCAATAAGTGGCCCGTGAAGCCGTTAGTAACACACTCTAATAATACGTTGAAAATGTTTACGTTACGTTTTAGTAAACACCCTTTGTTGTATCTCGCCAGATTTCTCTTGTGTCAGTGGCCTGTGGTTAAGCAAGGGCAAAGAAATATCATTTATGCCCTCAAATAAAGTAATGGTTTCACTGCCCTGTTTCTGCAGAAACACGTGCTTGTACAACGAATGATTGTCGAAATTTCCTGTGACAAATTTTTAGACAAATCTGTTGGAAAATGTAGGAAAACTTCCCCAAAATAATTTACGACCTCATGCGAAGTATTGTTTTGATTGTGCTCAAGTGCACGAAACTTGTAATTTCTTGATAAATTATGATGTCTATCTCCTGTATCGAAATTCAGCCAAATCGGCCGAGAGATGTGGATAATAAGGGAAGAATTCCATTTACCCCCTTCAGTTAATATCATGTCTTTAACTGCATCGACTTTACCCAAGTGGTAATACTTCAGAACGTTATTGTGGATATGTCCTATGTTGAATTGCACCCAAGTCTGTGAAGAAATGGGTAAGAATTCGTTTACACCCGTAAGTAAAGTATGGCTCTGTTGAGAACAAGTTTCAAGGAACTCCTACAGTTTCGATTTGTTTGTGTAAAGAAATCATATCTTCTTCTTTTTCATCAGGCGCTACAACTTCATTCATTGAATGTTTTGGCCTTCTCAACGACTCCCTTCCAATTACATCGGTCCTGAATGCAGTCCCTCCAATTATGAATTCTCATGGTCTTTAAATCATTTCTAACGTCATTCTCCCACCTGGTTTTTGGTCTTCCTAGTGTTCTTGTTAATATGGGTTTCCATCCATATGCTTTTTTGACCATTCTATCAGCTGGCATTCGATGCACATGACCAAGCCAACCCAACCTTTGTGCTTTAACATTTTAAAGCCTAGCGGTAACTTTACATACCACCAGGTTTAATATTAAAAAATTCTACGTGGTGCCCACATTGCGTTTATGTGTTTTGTACGGATCTCAGAACAAACAGCAACTTTTGCTTTATAAAATATTAAGAGACTGGTTTTTATAACCGAAGTGGAGAGTGTTTACAGCGCGGTACGCACTGAGTCCTTATATAAAACAGATACGCTTCGTCTTTAAAGGGTTAATGTAATTTATTACATTTTTGTTTTGGATCAGTTTGTTCAACTCTTCATTTGTTTTGATCCGCCAAGTACCGTTCTTTTGTTTGGTGGGTCCGAACATTCTTCTTAATATCTTTCTTTCGTTTACCCATAGTTTTTGTTTTATACTTTATTGTAACACCCGTTTCGCAGGCGTATGTCAGCACTGGCCTCACCAATGTCCAGTATATCTTTAACTTAGATTTCTTGGATGGTAATTATTTTTAAATACGGTCTGGTTAGCATAATATGCTTTGTTACTGAGAGTTATCCCTTCTTGATCTCTTCTTCTATTGAATTGTTTCCATTTACAATTGAGTCAAGGTACTTGAATGATTTAACTTGTTCTAAGTGTGTTGAGCTGATATTAATATTGTCCATTACGTAATCTTTTCTTGTACATCTTAGATATTTTGTTTTTTGTTCATTTATTATCAACCCAGACTGTACTGACATTTCTTTTAGTTTCTGGAAGTAAAGAAATCACATACCGAATTTAATGAAAAACTGGATTAATTGATGAGATTATCCCCTGTGTCGAATTTCAGTCACATTTGGTGGATGAACGGCGAAAAGAATATGAGTCAAAATTCATGTACGTCTGTAAGTAATTCGTGTGTTTTCTTGCAACTATAGTCGAACGCGGTTATAGCGTCATGAAGGGGACCGAATATTTTATGTCGTTATAAGCGAGGAATGTAAGGTTTTGGTTAACTGTGACGAATTAATTGGTAACACAGGAAACCTGACGCTGTAGGCGAGGTGTCGTATAAACCGATGTCATTTTAACCCTTTCAAGACGAAGCGTATCTGTTTTATATAAGGACTCAGTGCGTACCGCGCTGTAAACACTCTCCACTTCGGTTATAAAAACCAGTCTATTAATGTTTTATAAGGCAAAAGTTGCTGTTTGTTCTGAGATCCGTACAAAACACATAAACGCAATGTGGGCACCACGTAGAATTTTTTAATGTTAAACCTGGTCGTATGTAAAGTTACCGCTAGGCTTTAAAATGTTAACCGCGTTAGACTGTATTTTCACAAAGTCTGACGAAACATGTTGGACTTCTTGCCCCTTGAAGATGGGACCGATACGTTGTCCCGAAACGTCGGTAAGGGATCACCACTCGACGCTGCGTAATATAGCAGAAATGCGCAGATCTCATGAACATCGCGGCGGAAGCCTGAAATCACAGATACGAATTCCTTCGCGCTCGTAAGGAAAATATGACTTTCACAAGGCCAGTTTTCAAGAGCCTTAACAATTTCGTGTAAAGAACTCTCCTGAATTTGGTGAAAATTTTAGAAACAGTTTAGTCGTTGTCGGTAAGCCACAGAAGGCCCTCCGTGTTCGCTTATTGGGGAACGGGCAAAATGTATTTAGGAAGTCATATTTCGCCGTTTGAACACCAAAAATATATTGAGAGGAACTTGATGAAGTATAATAAATTGAACGGAGCTTTGAGAAGAAATTTTGGGAAACAGATGAGGAAGGGCCTTCAAATTAAAGTCCACAGTGTAGTAGCAAAACCGGCCCTCCCTTTATGACAGGGAATGCTGGACGCTACATCAAAAATATAGAAACAGAATTAACAGTTCGCAAATGAAATTCATACGCTCACTAACATACGGGAGAGAATTAAAAGTGAAGATGTGAGAAATCTTTGGGGAGTACATGAAATGGTTCAGGGAGTTCAAAATTACAAATTTAAATGAATGCAACATGTTCTAAGAATGCCAGCTAACCGCCAGCCCCGAAAACTACTAAAGTACAAAACCTCATGGTCGCAGAGATTTGGGGGAGACCACATCGCCGATGGACAGATCAGTTCCTCCTGCAGTCGCAGAACGGGCAACGATACCCAAACTGCCAATGGGAAGTAAGAATAAGAAACATAAAATGCAGCGCGACGAGGCGCGACGCAACAAAGGCGACACCAGCGACGCCACAGAAGCAACGAGACGGGACACAAGAGCACTAACATGGGACGGGCTGTTAGGAAAGCAGAGGAGGTAGGGCACATCCCAGCTGTGCCGGCGCACAGTTACTTCAGCGTGTCGTACCGTTTAACGATACACGGTTAAGTTTATGCTGTGTGATTAGGTCCATAACAAAAGTCAGGTCATCTTGACGCCGATTTTCACGGAAAACATGTGAAAAGTCTCTTGCAAGGAGCTTTACACTAAGCCACTATGAATGTGGCAACTACGTATTGAAAGTATTATGTTCTTCGTACCGTACATGTCCGTACAGTTATTACACCAACGACTTATGCACTGGAGAAAACACATTCATGAGTTATTACAAAACTCCTACATGTTTCGAAGCTGACAATTGCTCGGCGGCATTACTTATAGATGTGTGGTGAGAATCTTGTGGCACTCGACTTCTTAGGCGGCCTGTGGCCTCTTAAGTTACATACAGTATTAACCCTTTAAAGACGAAGCGTATCTGTTTTATACAAGGACTCAGTGCGTACCGCGCTGTAAACACTCTCCACTTCGGTTATAAAAACCAGTCTCTTAATGTTTTATAACGCAAAAGTTGCTGTTTGTTCTGAGATCCGTACAAAACACATAAACGCAATGTGGGCACCACGTAGAATTTTTTAATGTTAAACCTGGTCGTATGTAAATTTACCGCTGGGCTCTAAAAGGTTAACATTGATTGATTCATTCATCCATCCATTCTGTTGTGCTGTCCATAGCCTCTTCCAAAGTGAGTTCCCACGGAGAGCGATCTAGTGCTTCCTTTTTCATTTCCAGTATCTTCTCTTTTCCTTAAGGTCATTCAGTAGCTGCTTACGTCTTCTTCCATTTCTTCCCGTCACGTCTATCCTTCCCCCCTATCTTTCCTTCAATAATGTGTTTCAGGAGGTAGGTCCTACACAACATGTGGCCAATCCAGTTAGCCTTCCTTCATTTTATTGTACATAAGATGTTCCTCTCCTCCTTGACTCTGTGTAACATTTCTTCATTTCTCACTGGATCACTCCAGCTGATCTCCTCCATCCTTCTCCAGCACTACGTTTTAAAACTTTCCAGGTATTTCTGATCTAATTCCCGGAGTGTCCACGTTTCAGCACAATACAAAATGTGCTCCAAAGTAGCACTTAGTAGTTTCTTCCTTAAATTTAAGTCCAGTTTGCTGGTGAAAAGAGCGTTCTCCTTGTTGAATGATGCTTTCGCCATGACAATCCTGGATTTACTTTCACGTGCACACCTTGTTGTCATGCTACTAAATATTTCATACATTCCAGGTTCTCCGGCTGTTTTTGATTTGTCACTATCTGTACTGGGGATGGTTGCCTTGAACTGCGCATTACCTTAGTTGTTCCCACATTAATGTCCCTTCCATAGCATCTTCCAATATACAATATACATGCTTCTTGACCGATGTATTTGATATCTATACTTAATGGTATGATTTTCACGAAATCAGGACATAGCGCCCTCTTTATTGCTTAACATAAATTGTTAATAATTTTGAAAATCATTTGTTTGTCCCATGTACGTTGATTTTGAGTTCCCTGCTTTAAACTTAATTTTTGCAGCAACACACAAAAACTGAATTTATACATAATTGTAACAATACAAGACAAATGAATGGACTTGTTCTGAAAATCTCAGCATAAAATATTCAACTCGTAACAAATTTTTACGTTTTTAACATTCATTTTATTCGCTGGTTAACCTTTTAAAGCCTAGCGGTAACTTTACGTACCACCAGGTTTAACATTAAAAAATTCTACGTGGTGCCCACATTGCATTAATGTGTTTTGCACGGATCTCAGAACAAACAGCAACTTTTGCCTTATAAAACATTAAGAGATTGGTTTTTATAACCGAAGTGGAGAATGTTTACAGCGCGGTGCGCACTGAGTCCTTATATAAAAACCAACACAGTTCGTCTTTAAAGGGTTAAATTTTTCACCTAGATGACTGGCATGACAGTGTCTATGGCACGTACATAGGCTGTTTTTTATGACACCGCACGAAATCTGTGGACCTAACACGAAGGCAGAGTCTGTACAGCACAGGCAAACAGACGTCTTGAAGCTCCCCCATTTGAACTGCCATTCATGCAAGTAGTTGCAACATGTAAAGTGCACTGGAGGGGAAACATCGTCGACATATGGGATGGTGAAGGGGAACTCAATCGTTGTTTGAGGACTGTATATGGTGGGGAGGGGGGTACAGTGCAGCGAGGGGACAGCGTCAACGTGAGAGCCAGGGAAGTCTTGAATACGAGCGAATGGTTGAGGGAGATAAAATATAATCAGGAATTGTTTACTCAGGGGAATGCAGTGCAAGTAGGAAACTGTGCATTTAAATTATGGGCAGCAGAGTTCTGGCTGGAACGTTGATATTCAAACCATTTTCCTGCGCCAAGAAATTGCCATCTATCTTCCGATAGTAATAGTATTGTTTATAGTTGCAGGATGAAGGGGGTAAGAAAGAAAACTTGGCCGAATGCAAGACGCGGAGACAGAGTGTGTTAAAATCTGAACGGTAAGTGCACAGAAATCTAAGCTTCAGTTACTCTGTTCTTGGGTTATGCAGTAACACTACATGGCCATTCTACTGTCGAGTCGGATGTCGTGATGTTTACGCAGCATCTATCGGAAGGCAGGGAGTGAGCTGTTGAAGGGTATTTAAAAATATTCGGAAACTTGCCTTGAAAAAAAAATCTGCTTATGCAGCAAAACATTACATACAGCCGAACCCGGTTATAAAGACATCGATTTATACGGCACCTCGTCTATAGCGTCAGATATTCTGTGGTACCAATTAATTCCTCACTGTTAACCATAACATTATACTCCTCGGTTATAACAACACTCGTTTATAACGACACAAAATATTCAGTCCCTTTGATGATGTTATAACCGAGTTCGACTGTATTTTTGAAACTTACAATCAAAAGACACGTGTCACCGTGTAGGGAAAAATGTAATTTTTTTCGGAGTGCGGGAGGGGATGGGGACTTTACTATTGCGGTACGAAAATAATTATTGGACCACTCATTGTTTGCAAGTGTGTCAGTCTGTCGGCATTTAATGATTAACCTCTCTGGTCGATTGATGTAACACAAATATAACACAAACATTATCGAAGCTGTGTAGCCTGCAGGCCTGACAACGTGCTTAGAGAACTACGAATCATATTAGGTGTCGTCCCCAAGCTGTCACTTCTGCGTGTTGCCCCTTAAGCGCCACTCTGTTTTGTGGAGAAGGGCCCCGCAGCAGACGCTACGAATGCACCGCAGCCTTGAAGCTTATTGTGCAAACCTGTGATAAAGACGATTAGTTTTTTTCCGTTTTCCGTGTAATGGAGCACCAGTGGAATGAAATTGACAGGATAAAACCGAAGTGCTCGGGAAAAATCCTGCCCCACTGCCACTTTTTTCACCACAAATCCCACATGCAATAACCCGACTTCGAACATGGACCTCGACTGTGGGAGGCCTGCGGCTAACCGCCGGAACCATGGCACGGCCTAGGCGCCATTTGCTCAGCACTTCAATTTCTATCTTCATGACAGATATGGACGAAGCAGACTAGAGGAAGGTTCTGTTTATCAGTGATATTAAAGACGAAGCGTATCTGTTTTATATAAGGACTCAGTGCGTACCGCGCTGTAAACACTCTCCACTTCGGTTATAAAAACCAGTCTCTTAATGTTTTATAAGGCAAAAGTTGCTGTTTGTTCTGAGATCCGTACAAAACACATAAACGCAATGTGGGCACCACGTAGAATTTTTGAATGTTAAACCTGGTCGTATGTAAAGTTACCGCTAGGCTTTAAAAGGTTAATGTAGCGTACTGTCGTACTTCTTCATCAGAATGCAGTACAAAATTACGACTCTGTTTTATGATGTGACGAAGTTCAAGTATGTGCTTAGGGAAAGACACGAACAAAACAAACCTGCACAGACGATGAAATTAAGAGCAAATCAAATTCGGAAAATGCCTGCTACCTTTCGGATATTCGTGTTTGCTGTCTAAAATCATAAACTTTAAAGTATACAAAATTATAATTTTGAGTTTTTGTATCACACCCTCACGATGGAACACAGGGTGAAGGTTTTTACGAACAGGGTGCTGAAGAAGATATTTGGGCCTAATGGGAAGGAATTAACAGGGGGGTGGGGAAGACTGCATGACGCGGAGCCTTACAATTTGTAATCCTCAGCACATAATGGTAGGACGTCTACATGAGAAGAGAAATGCAAAAACACTTGGTTTAAATACCTGAAGGAAAGAGGCCGCTTGGAAGAGACAGGCGTAGATGGAAGGATACTACTAAAATGGATCTTAAGGAGTAACATGGAAAGGCGTAGACTGGATTAATATGGCTAGGTATATGGAAAAGTGGTATACTGTTCTGAAAACTGCAATGAACTTACGGATTTCGGAAAATGCAGGGAATTTCTTTACTAGCTGAGGACCTGTTAGCTTGCTAGCTTGCACTGTGTGAATGAAATGTGTAGTTCTTAGTTCTGAGACAAGCGGTGCATGTGTACCAGAGAGAATGATCTTTAAAATGTCTATCATTTGTAAATACTCTGACAGTAAAAACACAAGCGTAACTTGGCTAATAATACTGGCGGGGCGGGGGGGATCAAATCGACCATGGGTATTAGGGATTCAGATTCCTCTACTCTGCGTCCCGTAAAAAGCAGCTTTCCAATTTTTTATGTCTTTACACCACCCAAACAATCATTTATAAAATACTTCTATTTTTTATTTGTCATTTTAAACTCAGTAGCTAGGGCCGTGCCATGGCTCAGGCGGTTAGCCGCCGGCCTCCCACAGCGTAGTCCCGGGTTCGATCCCGGGTCAGTCCATGTGGGATTTGTGGTGGACAAAGTGGCACCGGGACAGGTTTTTCCCCGAGTTCTTCGGTTTTCCCCTGTCAGTTTCATTCCACCGGTGCTCCATTACTAGGAAAAGGACAAAAATAATAATAATCGTCATCATCACAGGGTTGCACAGTAAGCCTCATGGCTGTAGTGCGTCCGTAACGTCTGCTGCGGGGCCCTTCACCGCTAAAAAAAACTCAGTAGCTAAAAAATATTTTTGGGTAGAAAAATATTTGAGCGGCATTTGCCCGCCCTTGTCCGCCTATGGTAAAGTAAAGCAATCCCATTAAAGGCCTGGACAGGCCCTTAGGGTTCCAGGAGGTTGAGGCTCCCAAGACTCAAGACAATCGGCACATGAAGGTGGTAAGGTTGTGAGCCCTACGCACCGGCCGCCTTTACTCCACAGCAAATATTCTTGGCACTCATTTCTGTTAGGGGCTGAGCCGACCCCAGGGCCCTAGTGCAGCCGAAAAGATTTTGTCAATGAAAGATTCCAGTGACATCATCGGGAATCGAACCCGCGACCTTCCGGTTTGTAGCGCAGTGCCTCCCCTTTTTGTACTAAATCAATTTAACGTCTGCTTACCTAACTCATTTTTAAAGCAGACAGTACAATATTGCTAACTGATCAAGCCACAGTGATAATAAACACGTACGCTACCTTTTCTTTGCCTGCAATAAATTGCCATCCTGGAAGAGTGCCTCCCAATTTTCACCCACTACACTTTTTAAAACCTAGTGGCCTCAATTTAATGTTATTGTTTCTGTCAATACTCTGCCATCGTATTCCCAGTCTACAGGCATGAAAGCTCTGTTCTTAATGTTTGCTCAGTGTTTAGTCTGTCTGTTGACAGCATCCCATATGATCTAATTCTAACAATGTTATCTGCATATGACGCATTAAGTTCCCCTGTATGGGTAACAAACGAATTGTCTAGGGGCGGCTTAACTAACAATGGCCATTTATTAGTCTTCTCAAAACTTGTAGCTTTGTGATTACAGCTTTGGCCGTTATGCGCCGCTAGCTGCGTACTTTTGTAACAACAAAGACCTGTGAGTGACACAATTGAAATTATTATTGAGTAACGTTTTATTTGGGGGTGGGGCAGGGGGGCTTAATCTAGCCTGCTTCTAGTATGGTGTTGTCGGTAAAATATAGACCCTGTGGAGTGTGTATTCTGTCAGAGGGGAGGGTGGGTGAAATTAAATAGCAGGGGAGGGTTGTGGACAAACGGGGACACTATGACGTAATCAGCAATTATTGGGATGCGAGCGTTATGCAGAAGTTTCAGGATCCGGCTTTTGTTAGTGTGTTTGTTAGTGTGTTCGTTAGTGTGTTTGTTATTGTCTAGAAGTATTTCTTGCAATGTGTAGAGTCCAAGTTATTTGGTTCTGCTTTTTGAGAGGAGCAATGGTAAATAATTAGCGAAGATATGTAAGTTTATATTACAAACAACTGCACGACAATTCTGTTTACTCCTACTTGTTTGGACTAACCATCGTAACCATAACCAGGGAGTCACGTTTCACAGATATGCGCAGCGTGCAGTATGTCAGTGTGTACATTAAATATTTACAGCAGTAATTGCTATAATTTTATACAGTTTAAATTTTATCATCTTAATGTAGAACATCTCTGTTGGTGTATTTAACAAGGGTAAATTTTATTAAGCCTTCAGTCGCACTCAACACGCTGTATTATACACGTATTTACGTATGCGTATTACACACGTGTTTACGTACGTGTATTACACACGTGTTCACGTACGTGTATTACACACGTGTTCACGTACGAGTATAATACAGCGTGTTGGGTGTGACGATCAGCTAATAACATATAAACTTAAATTATATGCATGATATTAAAATATAGTATGTTATTACATAAAATATAAAACCTGTCTCCAAATATCTTGCCTTGCAAATAAGTTTTGCTTTGTTAGTGTGCAGACCGCAGGCTATGATATCCAGTGTTTGTTACATGAATAGTAGTTCTGTGGTATTTCTCAGGTGTATTTTATATTTTCGGATCTTCTGCCCCTTTCTTGATCATAGCTCTGTTTCCCAAACCTGCAGCACCTTTATTATTATTATTATTATTATTATTATTATTATTATTATTGGGTCACACAGTGGCGCAGTTGGTAGAGGCACTGCACTACAAACTGGAAGGTCGCGAGTTCGATTCCTGATTGTGTCATAGGAATTTTCCATTGACATAATCCTTCCGGTCGCACTATGGGCCGGGGGGTCGACTCAGTCTCTAACAGAAATGAGTATCACGAATATTTTCTGGGGTTAAAGGTGGCCGGTGCGTAGGGCTGACAACCTTACCATCTTCGTGTGCCGATTGTCTTGAAATGTGGGAACCTCAACCTTCTGGGGCCCTAAGGGTCTGTCCAGGCCCTTACAGGGATCGCTTTACCTTATTATTATTATTATTATTATTATTATTATTCAAAAGTAATTTAGGCAAGGCTGTTTTTCCTTTTCCATTATTTTTATCGCTCTCCTTGTTTGTGATTTATCAAATACCGGGCCCCCCACCCCCACTTCAATTGCTTCAGAAGTGTCGAACCTGACTATCATTGGTATAACGCATGAAGGTCTATCAACTGTTCTCCTAGCAATATGCGCTCAGGGAGTCGTAAAGAGCTGGAGACAGTAAGGGAGGAGAAATAAAGAGACCAGCGCTGAATCACTTTGTGTTAGTTAAGTGACTTCATTTCAATGACGAGTATAACAATCCTCACTGTAACACAAAATGGTAGAAACACAACCGGGAATAGTCTATGTACTGTAAATGTTACTTGAATTTGGTAATCGAAGTTACTAAATTCTGACGTCGTAAAAAGTCATGTATATCGAAAGGTGTTAGACAGACAAGGAGTCTGCACTGGGTGGTCACAAAGTCCTGCCACCAGCCACTGTAAGTCTTCGTGTCATAATTCTGAACTGAATACAGGGTAAACGTTACTTTTTTACAAAGGAAATATGACTCGTTCCCTATGTGTATTAATTATCGGAGGGCCGTCGGAATGTGTGAAATTCTGAGGGTTACCACGACACGAATTTCCATGAAAGGACAGCCAAAGTTCCTGCTTGTCACAAAACATACCGGCTTTCAAATCATAGGGTGCCCACGGCTGTTTAACATTACGGCCTGCCACCCACAGTAATCTCTTCTCCCTGGCTGCCCGTACTCGCCCATCCCAGCGGCCCGCGCGGTGTAAGAAGTGGGTCTGCGGCCATTCGCTTGCTGGGATTGCGGGTTCGAACCCCACCGCTGGCATGGATGTCTGTCTCTTGTGAGTGTTGTGTGTTTTGTCAGGTAGAGGTCTCTGCTACGGGCTGATCAATCGCCCAGAGGAGTCCTACCGAGTGTGATGTATCTGAGTGCGATCGCGAAGCCTCGGTAATGAGGAGGCCGTGGCCCACTGGGGGCTGTTCCGCCATGGGGGGCAAATTTTTTTCCATAGTCACTTCAGTTCATTACTGCCATGCCACAGTAAAGTAACCAAATACAGAAAGCGGCGAACCGTAGAAACCACTTTGTAATAGAGACACCGGCCGTGCCATGGCTCAGGCGGTTAGCCGCCGGCCTCCCACCGCGGAGGCCCGTGCTCGATCCAGGGGTCAGCCCATGTGGGATTTGTGGTGGACAAAGTGGCACTGGGACAGGTTTTTTCCGGAGTACTTCGGTTTTCCCCTGTCAGTTTCATTCCACCGGTGCTCCATTACTAGGAAAAGGACAAAAAATAATCATCATCTTCATCTTTATCATAGGGTTGCACAATAAGCCTCATGGCTGCGGTGCGTCCGTAGCGTCTGCTGCGGGGCCCTTCAACAATTAAAAAAAATACTGACACGCCTTCAGCATCGTAGTGACAAATATCCCAGGCGTCTTAGTGGCAAACTAAGTATGTCTCCTTTTGAATTCCGATAATGGTGCGGGACATCTTCCTAACATAGAGTTCTCTCTGATGAATTCCGGTGTAGAATTGCTAACGTCACTGCTGCTCACATTTCAGTTTATCCAAATGCAAGCGTCTTAAGCTTGCTAGCATTAATTTCCTATCAGATCCACAAAATTTCTGCACCTCAAGTAGCATTATTAGATCATAAGGAATGATAGCGCTGTTCTATTCTTAAGGCAGGCACTTCGTGTGTCGTATCTGTAGCCTCACAATATGACAATATCATTGTCCTTATGAACCAGCATTCTTGCAGGTCGCAGAATATGAAAGGGGCACTGGTATGTGTACTGAGTGTGAAACTTGGTCTGTCATTCCGAGGGAAGGAAACAGATTGAGGGTACTGAGGGGAGAACTGGCGTTTCGGAGGGGGAAAGTGATCGGAAATCTGGGTAAATTAGGATGCGAGCAAGTTTGTAATTCATAATATTCTCCAAGTATTATTTCGGGCCCAGGATAGCGACTTAGTACGGGCTGGACGGCACGGAATTCGAAATTTGGGGGGGGGGCAACATGTTTTATCTTCTCCAAAACGTCCTGGCCGGCCCTGGGCCCCAGCCAATAAGTACCGGCGCTCTTTCCCAGGGTTAAAGCGGTCGAATCGTGGCATTGAACACCCACCCCATCTAGCGCCGAGGTTAAGAATGAGTAGAGCTAAACCTCTACTCCTCTTCTGTGCTTCCTATGGCATGTTAAGTTGTTGACCTTTACCTTTACCTAAAGTTTACCTTTACAAAGTATTAGTAGGGACACGTTGTACGCAGGGGGAACATGAAGACAGAAGACCACTTGGGAGGTACAGGCTCAGATAGAAGGATAGTATTAAAAAGGAGTTTGGATGCAAAGTCTGTGAAGGGGTTGTTATGTTTTACCCGCTCATTATAGAGTTTAGTGGCTGGTTTTGTGCACGGAGTAGTGAATCTTCTGATACCATAAAGGCAGAGAATCTCTCGACGCATTGATATCAGTTTCTCATGACGGTTTGTAAACAGCAGGTTAAACAGCCACTGTTCTTGCAATTCCTTAGCTGTGTAGCCTCCGTAATGACACCTTGACAAGCGAAGCAACACCCTTCAAACTATACAGCCTGACTGGCACCAGTATGACGTCACCAGGCACTTGTTTAGCCATGCATGAGGGTTGTCCACCCCTCCAATGAGAAATGAAGTTGTCAAGAATTATAGCAAGGGAGTGGTCTGCAGGGGATTGAGGGGAGAGTTCATGTCACACGAGGAATTGTTCATACGCTTGAGAATTCAAAAGACGGGGGGAGGGGGGGGGGCAGAGATGAAAACGAGATTAGACTATGAGTGGGTTGACAGTGAAGGGGCACGCAGGTACGAGAATTGGCTGGCGGTGTATATTGCTTCACACACAGACACTTTCGAAATATGACTGAAATGGTAGCAGCCATATTCCAAATTTAAATATTACTGTGATTATTTATTTATTTATTTATTTATTTATTACGTCTCTGATATTTTGAATGTAGGTCCTACATAGGATTAGGAACATTAGGTACATTGAAATAGGTACAGCTTAGCCCAGTGCTGGCCAGCCCTTTATTTGGTGCGGGCGACTTGGGCGAAATTTTTCTGCATGGGGGCAAAATAAAATCCAATATGTAGAATTTGCCTACAATTGTATGTATAGTTTTACCTGCCTGTTTTTTTATACACCACATGCAATAAAAATATAATAATAATAACAGGAAAAATGGTTTGGTTTGTGTGTCGATATTTTTAGCACATTTTGGCAAAATTAATTAGTAATTAATTTATGTCTTCATGAACAAACAGCTTGTAAGTTTTTCAAAATTGCGTCTGCTTTCTTGCTTGGCTTTAACAGGGAAAGGGTTAAAAGGTTTTCTCATTTCAAGTGTCTCCGGCTGCAACATCAAACTCTGTCACAGGTAACACGTTACCCGTGGCCTAGTTGTTGAGTGGGCGTGGCCTAACAATTACAACCTGAGCCTTATTTATTTTGGGGGAGCGGCTGTTGAAATTGCTATTAAAATATGAAGATATAGTCCTATAAATACTTGGATGTATTTATGACAGTCTGCCAGACGGTCCAGCTGGTGCAGCAGAAGCGTGCGCCTGCTGCATGCAGCGGCTGTTGCTGCTGTGGTCCCGCTGCTGCCAGTGCCCTGTCCATTGCAGTCGGATACTGATACGTCAGACCCCGCAGTCGCCCTGTTTACTGCACTAACGTAACTGTGCATTAAGAATCACAAGTTACTACAGTCTTTATTCGGCGTATCCCTATGCAAAACACGATAAGACATTTACTGCCACTGTACCAGCTGTTGTGCTGAACACTTCTGGCGTTTGACAGTACGAAGAATTAATAATTACCCTGTAAGATCTTGTTATGTGAAGCTAAATTTTAATGGGACATTTTCGTAATCTCATCTTGGAAATGTGGCAGCTTGAATTGCACGGCAGCCCATAGACGTAACTGGGGGGGGGGGGGGGGGGGG
>BLKM01000758.1:449488-460579 GCA_013340265.1 Coptotermes formosanus | reverse complement strand
AAGGGAAGCAAATACCCCCCGAATATTTTTTAAACCTAAGAACGGTTTGGTTACTGAATTGAATAATGGCAAATAAAATATAGACAAAAAAGAAAATGAAAAACTTGCGTTTTTGGGACCGGTGTTCCCCTTTTTCAAATTTGACTCCTTTGTAAAGTTCCTAATACCCATGGTCAGTTTTGTGGCCCCCGGGGCCCCCCCCCCCCGCGCTAGTGTTATTAGTCAATTTACGCTTATGCGGCAGCCCATATATGGAACCAGGGGTACATCCAGAAATTTTCAGTGGGGGCGGAGGGCAGACCTTCAGAAAATGTACAATTTATCTTTTACTTTAGAAACCATGTTATAAAAATCATGTCATGAATATAACCGCCGTATGGCGCTATTTGCAACTGCATTTATATATATATAAATGTAACTACAGCTTCCATGACCTGCTTAACATTTTAAAGCCTAGCGGTAACTTTACGTACCGCCAGGTTTAACACTAAAAAATTCTACGCGGTGCCCACATTGCGTTTATGTGTTTTGTACGGATCTCAGAACAAACAGCAACTTTTGCCTTATAAAACATTAAGAGACTGGTTTTTATAACCGAAGTGGAGAGTGTTTACAGCGCGGTACGCACTGAGTCCTTATATAAAACAGATATGCTTCGTCTTTAAAGGGTTAATGTAAATCACAATATCTAATCTTGTTGCTTTTTAGGTTTATCTGAGACGTACTAAGTTCATTTTATTTTTCAAAATTAAATGTAGCCTACTGGTCATCAGCCGATTTCAGCAGCTGCTCCTGGCTGAAGAGTAAATCGTTTAAAACATTTGATATCATCGTGTCTACAAAATGTTTTTTTTTTAAATTTCATATGGGGGTCTGAAGCCCGGCAGCCCCCCTTTAGTTGTGTGTGTGCCTGACTGAAACTATAATTTCTTTGCGTTATTAAACTCTAGCTATCATTAACGCGTAGGAATATGTCCGTGATAAATCATGCTGAATCTACTATGAAATCTATTTGCTTTTCCCTTTCTTGGTGCCTCCCACACTTACCCAGGCACATGAGGGTCAATTTATGCATTGTCATCGCGACCGTTAGCAACAACATATTCTCCCCTCTACACGTTTAAAGAGATTTATGCTCTTCAGTTACGAAAATACGACCATAAATAATTTTTGGGGGCTGATAACCAGGACTGAAATCCACCCCTCAGTATGACACACACACACACACAAAAGCGCTCAACTGATGTGGAAGAGTTGACAACGTGTGTGATACCAGATAACGGACTGCCCTGATGATTAGCACGCAGGCTACCACAAGTAATGGAAAATCAGCGATATCTGTTGGTTATTAACCTTTTAAAGCCTAGCGGTAACTTTACATACCACGAGGTTTAACATTAAAAAATTCTACGTGGTGCCCACATTGCGTTTATGTGTTTTGTACGGATCTCAGAACAAACAGCAACTTTTGCCTTATAAAACATTAAGAGATTGGTTTTTATAACCGAAGTGGAGAGTGTTTACAGCGCGGTACGCACTGCGTCCTTATACAAAACTGATAAGATTCGTTTTTAGAGGATTAAATGAAGTTCCAGATTGTCTGTGATAGTGCTTTCAACTTCAGAGAAAGGCAGCAAAGTGAATACAATATCAACACGAACAAATGCAAAATAGTATTTTGATTTAGACTAGTTACATAGTACCCAATAACATGTTTTGGCCACTCATGTGGCACTTTTCAGGGAGGTATAAACAAAAATACAATTATAATTATAAGATTACAAAATTGTAATATTATCAAGTCCTGTATGTTCAAGTTCTCACTGCTGTTACAGGATGGCGGCTTATCACATGCACTTTATATGCCTACCATCCATTAAAATTTTTTTTCCTGGTGACGAGGGCAGAGATGGTTCTCGGAACTTGCGTTTACACAACGTTCAACCACATGGCGCCTTTGGTAGCCGCAAAATATTTTATTGAGAATACTCGTTATCCTTCAAACCAAGGTTTTATTGAGAATACTCGCTATACTTCAAACCAACGCTTTATTGAGAATACTCGTTATACTTCAAACCAACGTTTTATATCTATTCGTGTATTTTAAACTTTTTTTTACAAGTACCTTTTAACTACCGGATGTAAAGTTCGACTGTATGATTATTTTCAATCGTGGAATGGTTCTCACTCTTTTGTACGTGTAATTGTATTCTTGTTTATACCCACCTGAAGATGGCCACACGAATTCCCGAAACATGTTGGAAGTTACTGTGTAATAAAATGACATCAAAATAATGTTGTACATTTGTTGGTATTGCTACTGTATCCATTTGATTAACCCTTTAAAAATGATGCGTGTCTGTTTTATATAAGGACTCAGTGCCTACCGCGCTGTAAACACTCTCCACTTCGGTTATAAAAACCAGTCTCTTAATGTTTTATAAGGCAAAAGTTGCTCTTTGTTCTGAGATCCGTACAAAACACATAAACGCAATGTGGGCACCACGTAGAATTTTTTAATGTTAAACCTGGTCGTATGTAAAGTTACCGCTAGGCTTTAAAAGGTTAAGATAGGCTTTGAACGGCTAAGATGCAGCCAAAAGTGAATTTATTTTGGCAAAATTTGGTGATTTTAAGGCGCGTTCGCAAAATTGCAAAGAGAAACTACTAGCTTCGTCACGCTTGCCTGTCCTCCGTCTATCTTTCTGTCAGCATGAAATAAATCAACTCCCACTGGACGGATTTTAATGAAATTTAATATTTGAGGGTTTGTCTAAAATCTGCCTAGAAAATTCAAGTTCTATTAAAATCTGATAAAAATAACGGACACTCTACATGAAGACCTGTGACCATACTTGATACCCATTTAGAGGAGTCCGTTACCAGCCAAGCCTGCTAGAGGCGGCTTTGTGTCTTACTGCGGAGATACTAAGCTGAATAGACACCTTCAGCACAGTCAAACGACCACTGGTACAATAATGAAGAACTGGCGTACAGTTTCGCATAATGTTTCGCAAAATGCAGTGACATGTGGAGTAACTTTGTGACTTGTGTACATTTCATCAAATATTACGTGATCAAATTAAATAAAATCAGAGAGATAGATTGCTTTGGATTGACAAAACCTTCCCACACAATTTTATTGTAGACTTCATGAAAAGATCTCTTGGGTTTACTACACTTACATACAACGTTGGAGGCCGCGGTGGCGCAGTTGGTTGAGGCACTGCGCTACAAACCGGAAGGTCGCGGGTTCGATTCCAGATGGTGTCAGTTTATTATTTTTTTTCCACTATGGCCCTGGGGTCGACTCAGCCTCTAACAGAAATTAGTACCAGGAATATTTCCCGGGGGTAAAGGGGGCCGATGCTGACAAACTTACCGCCTTCATGTACCGATTTTCTTGAAATCTGGGAGCCTCAACCTCCCGGAACCCAAGGGGCCTGTCCAGGTCTGTAATGGGACTGCTTTACCTTAAATGCAAGGATAGTTTTTCAACCAAAATATATTTAAAGGGTTTGTATTTGACTTCTTGAAGTCAACTTTTTATACCAAGGGGTCTGCGTGGCACGCACAAATCTACTGCAAGGCAAACGGTTTGTGAGACAGATCGGTGGTAACTCATGCGTGGTTTTTAACAAATCACAACCGCACTGTACCTATCAGTCAACTCCTGCGCGATCTCGGAATGAAGCATCACGTTTCACGTGGTGCTTAAAAACCAACTCTCTAAAGGATCCAGGGACCCCGAATTGCTCTTAAACCAAATCGAAACAATTAATTAGTTTGTTTTTTTGGTAGGTGGTTATGTCTTGAATTTCTTACTTTATGCCTTACATTTTATAGATCAAAATCTCCGCATTTTCATCGCCAGAGAATTGTAATTTAACATTTCGTTTAAAAAAGACACCACATGCAATACCCATACCAGAGAAGTTTCCCTGACCGAACGAATATATTCCCTATAAGGGCTCAGTGTCAAGAAAATCTTTAAAAGCGTTCCCTCTTAATAATTTTACAGCTGCACGGACCTGCTACTGCTCTGAGCAGAAAATTTTAACTCGACCTGACGACTGAGCGGCACTTTAAAAGTTGTTTGTAATATGCATAATAACAATATTTACAATGAAAACTGAAAAATTTCAGCTGCGCGGCAACAATTCGTTGTGCGCGGGAGCGTTTCAGTTACTGCGCGTCCGCGCACCCTCGCAGCTTAGAGGGAACATCGGTCGTTAAACAACTTAACCTTTTAAAGCCTAGCGGTAACTTTACGTACCAACAGGTTTAACATTCAACAATTATACGTGTTGCCCACATTGCGTTTATGTGTTTTGTACGGATCTCAGAACAAACAGCAACTTTTGCCTTATAAAACATTAAGAGAATGTTTTTTATAACCGAAGTGGAGAGTGTTTACAGGCCGGTACGCACTGATTCCTTATATAAAACAGATACGCTTCGTCTTTAAAGGGTTAATAAGCAGCGGACAGGACCAAAGATGTTGTGAAATATTGAAATGATACCAGAATGGACAGCCCTGAAATTCATTCTAATGGGGAGGGTGGATGGGGTAGGCTTTCGGATGCGACACACAAAAACGGGAAAAGATTTTTTTTTTGTAAAGCATGAAGTATCCAGAAAAGAGTAAAGTGTAATACTAGGAATGCTATTATATGATCAAAGGGAACAAACATATTGTTCTGGCGTATTTGATTTACACCAGCACTCTAGGCCATTACAGTGAAGCATGGCGGCTTTCTGTGCGTGGAAGGGGTCTGCGGATGACCTGTTTTCGGTGTTCAGACAGAATATGCTCTTTGCTGTGGACATTTTTGAAATTTAATGGAGTGTATAGAATTTAATCCACCCTCAGTCCCCTGCTGTGGCTTTGAACCTCGTAATGTGAACTATTTAATTCATGTGTAGAATTCATTTCCTCTAATAAATCTATGTTTCCTAACCTGTTGTTCGCAGTCCGCTGTGTGTATCAAAATTTTGCTTATTAGTGTTTTCGGTAGCTGTACAAAAAACCAAAAACGTATCTACATTTAGAGTTAATTTCTTTCAATTTCTTTTCCTTGTGGTGATTGAAGTTCGTGTTGAATGTTACTCTCCTTCCCCCGCCCCCGCCCCCCCCCCCCCCCGTTCCTTTTTCTTTCTGTACTTTTAATGTTGTCACCGGCCAGTGTTCTCACCACAGAGAAAAGGACACGTAGTTCAGGGTTGGGTACAGCAACTCGCAAGTTCCCCACATCCTGGGAAAACGGATTATCTCTTAGAAGTTAATTTATATGAGATCTGCGCTCTTCTGGAATATTACGCAGCGTAGAGTGGTACTTCTGTACCGACGTTTCGGGACAACCTATCGGTCCTATCTTCAGGGTCAAGAAGTCCAAAAAGAAAAGTTTCTCTTCTTTAACGTCTTGACCGCCTTCACAATGCCCACTCCACCTGCCCCTGTCCTGAGTCACATCAGTCCAGTCCGTACATCCCATCCCACTTTTTGAATATCCATTTTAATATTATCCTTCTATTTAAGCCTAGACATTCAGAGTGGTCTCTTTTCCTCAGGTTGCCTCATCGAAACCCTGTATGCATACGTGCTACGTGCCCTACCCAAACCCTGTGTGCATACGTGCTACGTGCCCTACCCATTTCATTTTTCTTTATTTAATTACCCAAATGGTATTTGGTGATATTAAATGTAAATATTTTTGTGTGGTGATGGGTTTATGGACTTTATCTATCGTCCGGAGAGTAAAATATTAAAAATATTTTTAAAAAATTTTAATTTTTTAATATTTTAATATTTTACTCTTTGGACGATGGATAAAGTCCATAAACCCATCACAACACAATATTATACACCATCGTCAAAACCTCTTAGAGTAAATATTTCTGTAAAACTGTGACTCCAATTGAATTGGCACAGGATAGGTTTCAATAGGGGGTTTTCTTGAATACGCTAATGAAATACCTGTGGCGAATTTTCAATAAAGGCCTTACTAAATTCGATGTTAGTATTATTTGTTTGAGTGCTTGGTTGGCTTGTGTGTGCTGAAGCTCTATGCAGCTCGACAGGAGACATGGCGGGGATTCACCCTCGTGTAACGCGGTCAGCACGCTGGTAAACCACAAGGCGCCATTGTCGCCGTGCTGGTTATTTTCATCAGCGTCTGGTCGTAGCATTCTTCTCCAAACCATAGGCATTGTAGTCTCTGCTTTGAAACGTTGTACATTTACAGTAATTAAATTCCTTCATTTCTCTCCCTCCATTTTATCTCTCCTTGTTTTAAATTCATCACCTCACTCCTGTCTAACCTTCCCTTATTTTTGCACCCTCCTATTATTGCAGTTTAAAGAGACGCATATGCATTTTCTTGTTGAGACAGGGGGAATGTCTCTGTGTAGAAGGCGTTCCTTGTTGCTTTTTAGTTAGCGTGCGAAGTGTGGACAAAGAGCGAAGTGACGGCCTGTAAGTCTGTGCTTCATTCAGAGCTGGTACCATCATGTATTCCTTACAAAGTTCATGATAATTATATTTGTTATTTTGTATTCTCTGTGATTAAAACCGTAACTTTCAGCCGATCCCAGCGGCCGCGCGGTCTAAAATGTAAGTCTGCGGCCGAGCGCTTGCTGGGATCATGGATTCGAATCCCACCGGGGGCATGGATGTCTGTCTCTTGTTACTGTTTGTGCTGTAAGGTAGAGGTCTCTGCGACGGGCCGATCCCCCGTCCAGAGGAGTCATACCGACTGTGGTGTGTGTCTGAGTGTGATCAAGTGAAAATAAACAACCTCGACACAAAGTGGGAAGTAGGTAGAAGAGGTCAGGACTACGAAACGAAACTAAAACCGTAAATTTCAAACGACTAAGGGATATCCTGAAAGTACTTTCTCTAATCCTTCACAACAGACAATAATGCGATATATCACCTGCAGCTGACAGAGTGTCCTTAAATAAATCAATCCCCAAGGATAATTTTAAAAGATAGGTGAATTACGTTCTATAGAAAGCGCAGATATTTTTAATTTATTTCTATTCTAATTAGATATATATATACGGATGGACACATTTCGAGGATGAGCAACAAAAGAATACCAAAACAAATAGTGACTGCCAGAGTGGAAGGAATAAGGGAAAGAGGAAGACCAAAAAAGAGATGAACTGGTGAGGTTTAAGAGAGTCTTAAGATAATGGGAATGAATAGTTGGCATGCAGTGGCTACAGACGGGAAGGGAGAAGAGCTGTATTGGAGGCCCACGTACACAGCGGACAGTAGTGATTGAGAGAAAGGAAAATAATGAGAAGAAGAAAAAGAAGATATACGGAACTGAGTATAACGATTGTGTGTTTAATATCCCCCTTCGTATTTGGAAGCTCCTAGTTTCAAATATCTATCCGGACATACAGGTTTTCCGTGGTTTTCCCAAGTAAACCAAAAATATTGGTGCAGGACCCCAAACTCGACATAGACCACTTTCTTTCACACTTTTTTCAATTACTTATTTACTAATTACCTGCCATTAAACTCGTGGTTGTTTTTCGGAACACGCCAAGAGGCACAGAGGGGACGTACAGGTAGAATTGTGTCGGTACTTGACCCTTCCAGCTTTATCCCCAGAAAAAAAATCCGATGTCCATTTTACAGGGGTCTGTGTGGTCCTGGGGACCGCTGTGGATCGGTCCGAAATATCTCATCAGCACCGGGTTTCCAATCTGGGACAGTCCAGCCCATAGCAAATTTCCCTACCAACTACGCTATCCCGGCAATATTCACCTCTAAAAACTGAAATACTGACGGCATCCGTAAATAAATCATAAATATAAATAACGTGCAAGCAGAAGGAAACGTATTTATATGTGTGGCTGTATAGTGTGGTTACCCCTACCCTTAGTTCCTTGTCTCCGGCAATGCTAGACCGATCAGCGTGCTATGTCACCATCTATGAAGACAGCAGGATGGAAACTAAAAAATTTTTATCTAGAACTTCTGTTGTGTTGTATAGCTACGTGAGATTACACAATATTCAGATAGCTGAGGCCCTAGTGTGTGTTTCTTTTTGCACCAGTGTTTCATACTGAGAAGCAGACTGCAGAGGTACTGTTGCTTTGTGTGCCTCAATAGTGACGCACAGCGAAAGGACAAAGCAACTGCACTGGCGTCTGTTATTGTTAGAGGAGCCATGTGACCACATATATCACGGGGAGAAGTAATAAATCAGGCGACAGGGCAGTGTCCAGGATTCACTCCTTTCACATTCAGTTCCAACAGCCAAGTTTCCCTTTGCCACTTTCTGAGAATTTTAATGGAGGAACCTACTAAACAGTTCTATTCGCAAAGGCCTTCCGAAGTCGTGAAGTCATTAACCATTTGCAGAAACATTACTCTAATATCAGCAAAACAAAACGTGTAAGTTAGTGTTCCCGTGGGAGAAGCGGACAACGCGTGCCCTGAATTTGATGCTCATTGGCTCTTTGCGCAAAATGCGCGTGTACAGAACGCATTATAAAAAGAATCGTCAGTGTGTTTCCATATTATAGGCCATCTTCAAATGTCTCTAAGCGGATTTTTGTTGACGTTAAGAATGAGTGGAACTGTTTTTCCAAACCTATGTCCTTCATGCCTTGTACAGGAAAAATTTTGCCTTTATACTATAAGATGTCCAACGAAATTAATTTTTTTGCCTGTGAAAGGAAGTCCTCATTTTATATTGAGACGAAACAAACTGAATAGTTCATTACCGCATTCACAAGAGCCCACTACCTATCCTTATCCTGATCCACAAAAATCCAGCCCATGGCATCATCTTACTTTCTGAAGATCCATTTTAATATTATCCTCCCATGTACACATAAGTCTGCCAAGTGATCTCTTTTTCTCAGGTTTCCGCACCAAAACCCTGTAAGCACCTCTCCGCTCCGCCATACGTGCCACATGCCTCACCCATCGTAATCATTTTTATTCGATCAACCGAAATATATTTGATGTGGCGTGCAGATCATGAAGTTTGTCATTAACCCTTTAAAGACGAAGCGTATCTGTTTTATATAAAGACTCAGTGCGTACCGCGCTGTAAACACTCTCCGCTTCGGTTATAAAATCCAGTCTCTTAGTGTTTTATAAGGCAAAAGTTGCTGTTTGTTCTGAGATCCGTACAAAACACATAAACGCAATGTGGGCACCACGTAGAAATTTTTAATGCTAAACCTGGTGGTACGTAAAGTTACCGCTAGGCTTTAAAAGGTTAAGCAGTCCCCTGTCACCTCCTCCTTCTTAGGCCCAAATATCTTCCTCAGCACTCTATTGTCGAACACCATCAGCTTATGTTCCTCCATCAGCGTCAAAGGAAAAGTCTCACACACACATGCTACAAGAATGGTGCTGAACACAGGAAGTAAAACAATACTTCATATTACACAAAAAAACAAATAATATTTATATGTCCCACATAATATTCACCTATATACTCTTCTTTCTCTCTCGCTGATTCCCAACACTTGTCTGTTTTCAAAAGCCTTAAACTTTGCTCGTCCCTTAGGGAGACAGGCCAAGTTTTATACCCACATAAAATGACAGGTATACATATTTACATTTGTATATGTCTCAGTTATCAGGGTTTTAGACAAGAAAATAAAAATGAAATATTAAGAATCGTGTTCTGGTAAGGGTTCGTCAAATGCAACCTTCTCTTCAATTCTTCATAAATATAAATTTATTTAGCGTTCTTTCAAGTTTCTGCAGGTTTAACGGACCATTAGTTGTTCTGAAAAATCTGCACAACAAAGAACGCCAAGGAAATTTTTTAACTTAATATTCGTCATCCCGGTTGGCGTTTAGATACAGGATTCTTTCTCAAAGAAGCCATCAGTCACAGCCAACCTTTCTTGGTTTTTGATCTTTTATTTTAGAGCTACCAGGTTTCGGCTTTCATGAAGCCATCTTCAGGCTCTACGTTTGTACAAGAACAAAATGGTCTCTACTTAATTTAGTAGCTCTAAAATAAAAATCAAATCAAGAAAATTTGGCTGTGACTGATGGCTTATTTGAGAAAGAATCCAAAATTTTTTAACAACTGAAACTTGAAATATCTTGCAAAGTGTTTGGGTTAGAGTTTATTACGAAATCTCGTAAAATTCTGTAACGCGCTTAACATTAAGTGTTTTGATATAGAGAATATGACGTCCCCCATGATATTTCTTTCATTTGTTTAACATACCATTCCGGTAATGGTTTTTTATTTTCTTCTGTCATTAGGGCATTTAAATTTAAGCGAATTTTGTATAAAGATTATTGTGACCAATAAATAGGGAAGGATTTTTAAGGAAATAGCCGTATTTTCCTCTTTCTGAATCCATCGTTGGACCAGTGGCCTTTGAGAAACAAACAACCATTTGCAGATTTGTCTGTATAAGTGAGATTCAAACCTGAAATACGTCGCATAAAACTCATATATTATAGCTGATTTTATCTGTTTTAAGTGATCTTTGCAACACTTAAATCGTCCAAAAATAATGTATATGAAAGAATTAATTGTGAAATTTTATATGAAGTGTGTCAGATTGTATACGATGTCTCGCGGACCACTAGTTGAGTGCGAACCCATTAGATTTATTGCACCGTAATGACTAGAAGCCAGCGTGCGCTGGATTCATTCCATTCTCGCTTGCAATTCTAAAAACGTACTGCTCCACATTACTCCAAAAGCGGTGTTTGGCTTTTAACAGATACTGCAAAATGAGGTACAGTCTCAACACGTTAATAGATATTGCGAAGAGTGGTACAGTCTCAACACACAAACAGATATTGTGAAGAGTGGTACAGCCTCAACACGCAAAGAGATATTGTGAAGAGTGGTACAGCCTCAACACGTTAATAGATATTGCGAAGAGTGGTACAGTCTCAACACCCAAACAGATATGGTGAAGAGTGGTACAGCCTCAACACGCAAAGAGATATTGTGAAGAGTGGTACAGTCTCAACACGTTAATAGATATTGCGAAGAGTGGTACAGTCTCAACACACAAACAGATATTGTGAAGAGTGGTACAGCCTCAACACGCAAAGAGATATTGTGAAGAGTGGTACAG
>BLKM01000758.1:430307-445274 GCA_013340265.1 Coptotermes formosanus | reverse complement strand
TTTTCACTCTTGACTAAAACAGCCAGACACCTTTCTAATCCCTAGCCGGTACAGTCACGTCTGGTTGCGTGTTTGTGTTTTACTGCCGTGACGCTGAATGAATTCTCGCTCTTAGAGAAGATGTGCTGTCCACGGTTAGTTGGCTGAACGGACAAAAATTGTTATTGGAATCTGACAAACAATTGCTTTTACGTGGAATAGTTGCAACTTCTTTGCAAAAGAAAATGTGATTTCGTCCTCAGGTGTAGTTTTTGAAACGTTGTGTCTGTGTGATCTCTGACAGTCAAATAGTCCTTAAAACATATTACTGATATTTTATGTTGTTCGTTTCCATGCATATGATTAATTTAGCAAAATAAAACCAAATAATGCAAAATATCTAGTTTTTATTTAACTTCTAATTCAATTCCTCCCCGACATGTTTCGACATATTTACTCCCATCTTCAAGGGAGTTTACATTGATTACATAAAACTACTTTCAATGTGCATTAATATGTGACTCTTAGAAGGTTTTAAAATTTTTAAAATATCTTGATGCTTAAAATTCTTCTAAAAACTAAAATTCCCTGCGGTATATGGTTTTATTCTATTTTTATTATTGCTGGGACGGCTGTATTGTAACATGGCGTCCATAATTCTTTCGGCTCAAATTCGTTTTTATTCCGTGGGTTACACCAGGCGTCGTGCCGAGCGGTATCGTGTCGGACACATCTATCCGATACCGCTCGGCACGACGCCTGGTGTAACCCACGGAATAAAAACGAATTTGAGCCGAAAGAATTATGGACGCCATGTTACAATACAGCCGTCCCAGCAATAATAAAAATAGAATAAAACCATATACCGCAGGGAATTTTAGTTTTTAGAAGAATTTTAAGCATCAAGATATTTTAAAAATTTTAAAACCTTCTAAGAGTCACATATTAATGCACATTGAAAGTAGTTTTATGTAATCAATGTAAACTCCCTTGAAGATGGGAGTAAATATGTCGAAACATGTCGGGGAGGAATTGAATTAGAAGTTAAATAAAAACTAGATATTTTGCATTATTTGGTTTTATTTTGCTAAATTAATCATATGCATGGAAACGAACAACATAAAATATCAGTAATATGTTTTAAGGACTATTTGACTGTCAGAGATCACACAGACACAACGTTTCAAAAACTACACCTGAGGACGAAATCACATTTTCTTTTGCAAAGAAGTTGCAACTATTCCACGTAAAAGCAATTGTTTGTCAGATTCCAATAACAATTTTTGTCCGTTCAGCCAACTAACCGTGGACAGCACATCTTCTCTAAGAGCGAGAATTCATTCAGCGTCACGGCAGTAAAACACAAACACGCAACCAGACGTGACTGTACCGGCTAGGGATTAGAAAGGTGTCTGGCTGTTTTAGTCAAGAGTGAAAATCCCACCCTTCGGGTTTTAAATTAAAGCTGGAGGGTTGGTAGGACTGTGAGGGAGGGGTAGCTGGAGCACTAATTTTTGAGAGAGTTGATAAATTGGGGTGGGTCTCTTTTGTACTATGATTGTGGCAGATGTGCAGTGGAGGGTTGCAGAGGTGTGGGAAAATTAAGACTGGTTTATGGGGGCTGGTGGCTTTCGGACAAGGACAGCATGTGACGTCATCAGTTCTATACTTGAATTGGTTTTCTGTTGTATGTGTGTGGAGATAGGGGAAATTTCAAATTTTTTACTTTTTTTTTTTTTTTTGGCCATGGCAGAGTATATATGCAATCCATATGGAACCCCTTGCTGATGTCAGTCCCTGAAAGAGACGGTTTGATTCTCCGTGAACGGAAGAAATCTCGCCAAACTGTCGCTCTCTGGCCTCGAATGTGAACCTTTCGCTTTAGAGAAGGCATAGAAAAAGTTTCTAAAGCATTCATTTCAACGGGCTTGCTTTTAGTATCAGTACTTTGACCTTTCAGTTCTGGTCAGCCCAGTGTTAGTTATGTGAGTCGCAATAGCTCAGTCAGTGTAGTGACTAGGTTACGTTTGGAAGATTCAGGTTTCAAAGCGCGGCAGGGGCAAAGTATTTCTCTTTTCTGCAAAAGGTGCAGACCGCCTCTGAGGACCACCCACCTGCCTACTCAATGGCTACCGTGTTCTTTGCTGGTGGTAAAGCGTCTGGGATACGATATTGGCCACTCACCGCCATCTAGTGCCGAGGTCAAAAATGAGTCGAACTATACATCTACTCCCCCTCTGTGCCTACATGGCATGGACAAGGACAGATCTAAATACAAAAACACTAATCACCAACAAATGCACAAAGAGTTTTTTCATCAAATGTAACACACTCCTACATGTTTCGACCCTGCTGGTTCATCTTCAGGGAGAATCTTTCTGCTGTCGTTACACTAGGTTGCACTATACAGTTGAGCAAGAATGTGCTGTTGACTGTGCACTGCGCCGCAGCAGAAAGATTCTCCCTGAAGATGAACCAGCAGGGTCGAAACATGTAGGAGTGTGTTACATTTGATGAAAAAACTCTTTGTGCATTTGTTGGCGATTAGTGTTTTTTTGTATAATATAGTGCACGGACATGTAACACATTAAACAGATCTAAACCTTACTTTTAACAGTGGTGTTTATGTTGCATGCAATGTGTATGTTGATTCGTTTGCTATAGAAGTCTTTCCTTGAAAAACTTCAATTTAAACCTACTGTAACGCAGCGACTATATTTTTCCAATATGGAATAGACATAAATTTTCGTGACACATTTTCAACTATTTTAGTGGTGAATCCTGCCATCAGACACTATCTTTATCATGATGCTTGTACTAATCACTTTTACCAAAGAACGCCGTATTTTACTACACGTTATATCTCAGATCTCTACCTAATCAACATCACTATAACGCGATCTTTCCTGTCTCCGATTATCCTCTCTTCTCTCCTCGATTAGTGATCCCACATATCCCGCCACGGAGCTGTGGGAGAGAGGCCCCAGGCGGTCAGTAAAGATGAAGGAGGGTGCTTGATGCTGGGGGAGAATCGGGTGTCAAAATTGGAAAAGACCTGGGGGATAATGACGCTACAAAGTCCCTCGAGAATTGCATGTCTTAGTCACAACTACCAAAGTTTTATTTTGCATTGTTCTAGGGTAGTAAGGGAGATGTCTCTGCTGTCACTCGAAACACTCAATCCTGTCGAACCACCGAAGGAAATCATCACTGCTGAATATTTAATACAATGTCAGGAAGGGGATTAGAAGAGAAATGTGGAGTGGAGAGTATTTCAGAAGTGGAGTGGGCTAGAATGAAAAGATGAAAGTAACAAACACGGTAGGACCAGTAATATGTCATCCATTAACCTTTTAAAGCCTAGCGGTAACTTTACGTACCACCAGGTTTAACATTAAAAAATTCTACGTGGTGCCCACATTGCGTTTATGTGTTTTGTACGGATCTCAGAACAAACAGCAACTTTTGCCTTATAAAACATTAAGAGACTGGTTTTTATAACCGAAGTGGAGAGTGTTTACAGAGCGGTACGCACTGAGTCCTTATATAAAACTGATACGCTTCGTCTTTAAACGGTTAAAGCGGTGGTATTGCCAGGGTGCGATTTCCAAACGCAGTCTACATGTCTTTGTCAAGAGAGGTCCTGTAATATCTTACGTAACGCTAAAATTATTCTTTTGCACACCATGAATGCAAGTGGGGGGGGGCGGCGGTGCGTTAGTTATAACTAACTAACTCCATGGAGCAGAGTCCTTCTTGAGAAGCTAAGAGTTTCTCAGCTACTCAAGGAATTCCCCGCATTTTATGGAACCCGGAGGTTCATTACCGCATTCACAAGAGCCCGACACCTGTCACTATCCTGAGCCAGCTCTATCCAGTCCATGCTGCCATCACCCTTCTTGAAGATCCATCTTAATATTATCCTCCCATCTATGGCTGGGTCTCCCAAGTGGTCGCTTTCCCTCACGTCTCCCCACCAAAATCCTGTATGCACCTTTCCTTTCCCCATACGTGCTACATAACCCGCCCATCTCATTCTTCTCGATTTGATTACCCGAATAATGTTTGGTGATGAGTACAGGTCATTAAGTTCCTCGTTATGCAGTCTTCTCCACTCCCCCGTAGCCTCGTCCCTCTTAGAAGGTTAGTTATAGCTCCACTTATTCGTAAACTCCATTCTTAAACTACATGTAGGTGAGTAGGCACCTTCATGTTCCCATTGCTTTACCCTTAAGGAAAGAGCAGCAGCTACCTTTTAAGTAGCAGAAAGAGTGGGCCCTGTTGCCTCTCTGAAACATTTGGACGCGTAAAAATCTGACTTGCCTCGTGAAAGAATCAACCCACAGTTCTTCTGTCATCAACCCATAGCCTAGTCACAATTTGGACTAAGCTGTCCCGGTTCTAAACTCTACAATACACTTCACAACATAGAATTTTCCCCGTGGGTAAAAATGGAGTGAGCGAGAGACTGGTTTTTCATCTACATATAATGTTGATGTCAGGAAAGGGCGGGTATTGGTATTTACGCTTCTTATGCCTTTCCATAGCATGTTGCCTAAACACTGGAATATATTAAAGGTAAAGCTATCCCTACAGAGCCCTGAACAGGCCCTTAGAGTTCCAGGAGGTTGAGGCTCCCAGATTTCAAGACAATCGGCACATGAAGGTGGTAAGGTTGTCAGCCGTACGCACCAACGGGCTTTAGCCCCCCAGGAACTAGTCCTGGTACTCATTTTTACAGGCTGAGTCGACCTCAGGGCCACAATGGGGCCGGAAGAGTGAAGTCAATGAAAAATTGCAATGACTTCATCCGGAATCGAACCCGCTTTTTTCCGGCTTGTGGTGCAGTGCCTCAACAAACTGCGCCACCGCGTGCCCCCACTGGAATGTATTACAGAAGTAGGAAAGTTAAGCCGTTGTGATTCCAAGTTGCAAAACCCAAAGGCCTTGTTTAGTTGCATTTTTGGAAAGTCGGACACGATATAAACACGCATAGAGGGCTACTTGAATTCACGGATTAAAGGGTTAAGTTACTACAAATTTGTACTCTAATTTGATTCAGTTTTCTGTTATTTCAGGCTTCTGCAGCGCTATAGATGAGATCTGCGGTCCTGTGGGATATTACGCAGCGTTGAGTTGTAGTTTTTTACCACATTTCTCGACCCTTGAAGATGGGACCGATAGGATGTCCCGAAACGTCGGCAACAAACTACGACTCAAGGCTTCATAATATCCTAGAAGGGCGCCTGTCTCATTTGATTCGTTTTTTTATTATTTTTATTTTTACAGTCGGACATTACGTACGTTCCTGAGTACACAAAATGGCCGCCTGCAAACAGCTAACTGTGTCCGTCCGCACGGTCCCCTCAGCTTTCTGTGGACAGCCCCCAGGGTGTCCCTTTTCAAACGCAGCCTCCCGCTGCGCTGTGAGCTTCGTCAGAATAACATTACACTGCTGCATTGGTGCGTCACCTTCCATTAGATTTACATTAATAAACGCCGAATTGCTTTTCCCGACGTCTGAATGCAGCCACGATCTCATTTCTATGCAACGGGAGTTGCGTTCCATTAGGAATTACGTGTGCTCAGACACTGCAGGAAGTCGTATTCAGCGTGGATCGAACTGAAAGATGTAGCTTCCGTAGCCCTAAGCACCGCTTCTGTTATATGAAATGTCTGGTAACGATCATGTGGGAAATAATGCGTGAGGAGGAAGAAATGGCTGTGGCCTCTATGACTAACAGGGGAATGGAGGGAGGGATTTTTTCTTAGAATCGAAGCCTGTGTGTCAGTATATTGTTGCCTGAATTTATAGACCAAATTTTTATTTTTCACAGGCTCAAATTTAACCCGTGTGCTTGTGTGGTTTCCAAACCTCCCTTTCGGTAAGCATATTCATTGCTGAAAGAAGGCAGTGGCAATTTGGCCGCGATGAGGGTATGACTGGACGGGAAGTGGGTATCACTCTACGTTGTTTTAAATAAATTTAACCCTTTAAAGACGAAGCGTATCAGTTTTATATAAGGACTCAGTGCGTACCGCGCTGTAAACACTCTCCACTTCGGTTATAAAAACCAGTCTCTTAATGTTTTATAAGGCAAAAGTTGCTGTTTGTTCTGAGATCCGTACAAAACACATAAACGCAATGTGGGCACCACGTAGAATTTTTTAGTGTTAAACCTGTTGGTACGTAAAGTTACCGCTAAGCGTTAAAAAGTTAAAAACGAGCGTGATTTCATGCTTCCCCCTAGGTGTAAACGAGGCCTTCTCTCTTTAGGGATGTTATGCGGTATTTTTAAGATGGGACCCATAGGCTCGCCCGAAACACGCCTGTAACGTACTACCAACCTACGCCGCGTAACATTCCACAAGAACAAACGTCTCAATTAAAATCCTTTTAATTTCTTGATTCAACTTATTCACACGAATTCTATATTCATCATCCATTTCTTAAGTCAATGCTTTAATATGCATTATTCATAAAACAGGGTGTATATCTTCAGACCCCTTAAATAACATCCGCGGCCAACAGGTTTGGCATTGACTCTGTACATGAAGGTAGCCATTTTGAATCCCAACTGACTTACCGGTTTTTCAGATTGATTTTCTGATTATGCTTTTCAGTCTCTTTAGGTGAATTCGATGATAGTACCTTGGACTAGACCGTCAGCGTCACGTTCCAAATCAGTACCAACACGACATTTACGACGAATTGTGTACACAGTTTAAGGTTGTGTAAGGCCTGAACACGGCTGTGCAGTCGGTACACAAAAACTCCGACTCCGACTCCTTCATAAAAGCTCAATATGTACTAATAACGGTAAACCTATAACACATTTCATCACCACCACGTGAATCATCAGGCTACTGTTTAGACTTATAACCTGTATTTAAGTATAAGTCTAATGGTTACTGTAGCTATCAGGGCTCTGGAGTTGGAGTATCTAGTTAAGATTTTAGACTGAGGTCGGAGTCGGTATATTTTTACCCACTCCGACTCCACCTAAAATTCCTTCCGACCCCGACTCCACCTAAAATTCCTTCCGACCCCGACTCCACCTAAAATTCCTTCCAACCCCGACTCCACCTAAAATTCCTTCCGACCCCAACTCCACCTAAAATTTCTTCCGACTCCACATAAAATTTCTTCCGACTCCGACTCCACATAAAATTCCTTCCGACCCCGACTCCACCTAAAATTTCTTCCGACTCCACATAAAATTTCTTCCGACTCCGACTCCACATAAAATTCCTTCCGACCCCGACTCCACATAAAATTCCTTCCGACCCCGACTCCACATAAAATTCCTTCCGACCCCGACTCCACCTAAAATTTCTTCCGACTCCGACTCCACATAAAATTTCTTCCGACTCCGACTCCACATAAAATTTCTTCCGACCCCGACTCCACCTAAAATTCCTTCCGACCCCGACTCCACATAAAATTCGTTCCGACCCCGATTCCACCTAAAATTTCTTCCGACTCCGATTCCACCTAAAATTCCTTCCGACTCCACAGCCCTGAGCCTGAACTTATCGCAGTGTCATATCTTTAACACCTCCGAATGTCACGACACAGCCATTATATACCCTGCAGAGTAGACAATTAACAACACGCGCAATTTCAGGCTTCCGCCACGATGTAGATGAGATCTGCGCTCTTCTGGGATATTACGCAGCGTCGTGTGGTAATTGTGTACCGACGTTTCGGGAAACACTATCGGTCCCACCTCAAAGGGTCAGTACACAATTACCACTCCAGGCTGCGTAATATCCCAGAACAGCGCAGATCTCCGTTAATAACGTGTGTACATTTAATGGTACGAGCTGTCGTACATAGCTCCACAAAGGCATACTGCCTGGTATTCCAAAATTTTTTCAAATAAGATGAATTATTTCTTCCCTTAAAACACTTGCCGAAAAAATGGCTGCAAAATATGCACTTTTCAGTTTAGATCTTGTTTTTCCTAAGATCTCATCATCATCATCACCATCATCATCACATCATCATCAGAAACTGTGAAGTGTTAGGCGTAGTGCCTGTTCTTTATCCCTCAATGTGAAGCTGGCTCTTCCATCTTTCACTTGGTCGTTCTATGCTTCTCCTCCCTTTGAGCCTATACTTCAGTGCCTATTTGGGTATCCTGTCTCTGCCCATTCTCTCTACATGCTGTAGCCACTCCCTTTGGTGTTGTTTTATATCCAAAACTGCGTTCTGCACTCCAAGTTTCTCTCTGACGGATTGATTTCTTTCTCTGTATAACTTAGTCATTCCTGGCAAATGTCTTAAAAACTTCATTTGCGCTGCTTCCAGTCTTTCCGAAAATCTACTACAGAAAATCTTTTAATAAAACAGTTTTAGTTCCTTGATACGTTGTAGAATTTCTCTACAGCTATATCCAGTGTGTTCTATCATTTGAAAACTGAGGTGCACCTTATATTAGGAAATACGTTAAAATCGCAGAAATTCTATGGGAAAGCAAGCCGTAAGAACGTCTCACTCCGATATGCACTCAGGCTATTAGAAATGCAGCCTCCATAAAAGGTGCACGTGGCCATATAATGTGTCTATAAGACAAGAAACTTACTGGATGCAATACGTCCAGGTCATAGAGACTTGTTAACTGTCCGTAATTAATGTTTTATTGTTTCATAAGTTTTGGTTATCTGCCTGGTTCTCCCCTCCAACAACGGGGACGTAATGACATTGCAGATCCTCTGGGGGTGCAGCCCTCAGCACAGGCAGACTTTACAAACTCCATGACACACCGCATACAGAAAATTGTTTTAGACGTACTTCGTGTATTTAAATTTAATCATGTTATATGCAGTGACGTTGCTGAACTCAGCAGTGGGTTTAGATGATTTTGAGGGAATCAGTGTTGTGGAATCTTTCCGAAGAACTAAGGAATTTGCTTTTATTTCCGTCTGTACACAATTTAACTATCTAGTACAATCTTCTATAAATCTCTGTTCAGCTTGTCACGAAATTATATTTAAGGACAGACAGACTTGATAATACATATAAGAATGTCACGATGAGAAATGTGGTGAGAAATGTGGAAGTCACCAAGGTCTGCAACAGATACGTAGGTTAATATACTAGAAAATACGACACAGTATGCAAAATGACGTCCACCCCCGTTATAAGACCACAAATAACTAACACTTAGGGCAGGGAAATAAACTCGCTTGTCGCACGAACTGCGTGCTGGCATCACCACTAAGCACAAAACGTTGCGAAAATGAGTTGGCAACAGTTCCGAATATAATTGGTCCAAAAATTTACAGTAAATTTTATGTTATCCCTATCGCGCGTCTACTTACAGTTATTGCACTCACCACCTCAGGCGCTGAGTAAAATACAGTTGCAAGCAACTGCAATACCCAGAACGACTAATTTTTAATCCTTTAATATATGATATGATATTTACTAACTGCAGCTGGGTTTTCACCCGGTGGCAGTGGTCCTTACACTGTACACAAACAGAAAGACACAACTGTATACATACGGAGAAACAATACACAAAGCAATAAAAAACACAGAATACACAAAATAGAAAGAAAAATATACAAAGAGTAAAAAATCGTAAAACGGACAATACAACATAAAGCGAGAATACACAAAACTATGAGACAGGAATACAAAACAATAAGACGACGTACAATGGAGGAAACCACATATGAATTACATAACTATAAATCAATGATAATGCACACATTCCACAAAAGACCTTTATTTCACTTCACTTCACTTCACTTCACTTCACTCCCCACTTCACTTCACACCACTTTTAGACACTTCGTCACCACCCTTCGATTTCCCTTCACTTACCTCACCAATAATTACTTTCCTAACCATCTTCCTGAAAATAAGTGGTTTAAAGGGGAAATTTGCTAGCGCCTCTGCAGGTAGCTGTTTCCGGAGTTTGATGGTCTTATTTACAAAGGAATATTTAAAAAGGATAGTGAAGAAGGATATTTACAAAGGAATAGTACTATTAATATTAAAACATTTTAAATTCATGGTCATTAATTTTACATATTTTGTAATTATAATGTCTAATATTTTAATCATTTCTGTAAAGGAGACATAATTACGTAGGTAAGCGTTTTGGACCCACATTTCTTTGCACTGAAGGGCCCCTGATGATGGCATTTCTGCGTCGAAACATGTGGGGGGAGGGGGGTTGTAACAACTTACGACTGTATTTTATTCAGTGCATGAGTTTGTGGATATAATAACTTACAGTCAATTTTCTTCTCAAATTATTGATTACAAAATTGTATGCTTGTATAATTGTAATGCTATTCATAACAGGAACAGCCGGTGTAGCTCGGGCGGTACAGCAACTGGGCTACGCGCTATACCATACCGGGGAATCTTTCCATTTCTACCAGAGTAAGAAATTTTTCTATTTTCTAATACACCCAGAAATGTTTTGGGGCCAACCCAACCCGTTATTTATTTGTAAACGTGCGATTTTTCCCCGGGGGTTAAAGAAGCCGAGGCATGAATTTGACAACTTACCTCTACGTAGTGCCGATCCCAGTGGCCGCGCGGTCTAAGGTGTAGGTCTGCGGCCAAGCGCTGGCTGGGATCGTGGGTTCGAATCCCACCGGGGGCATGGATGTTTGTCTCTTGTGAGTGTTTGCGTTGTCAGGTAGAGGCCTTTGCGACGGGCTGATCCCTCGCCCAGAGGTGTCATACCGACTGTGTTGTGTCTAAATGAGTGTGATCATGGAACCTCAAAAATGAGGAGGCCTAAGCCCACAATAGGGCTGTTGCGCCACAAACAAACAAACAAACAAACAAACAAACAAACAAACAAACCTCTATCTAGTGCCGAGATTAAGACTGAATGGTGCTATAAAGTCACGCCTCCATAAGCCCAAATATTGTGCAAAGCGACAAATTGACATCACCCTACCTAGTATATACTGACACGCAGCACTGCTAGGCATGTTACAAGAAATGACACAGAATAATCCCGATAGTGCCTTTACTCGTGCTTGTCAGGGGCGCACCCAGAATTTTTCCTCGGGAGGGGGACTGACTCCGAAGCTGTACAAAATTTATGCTTGATTTTAAAAATTATGTTATAAAAATCATGTTGTAAGTAAAACATAACGCTGTTTCCAACTGCATTTATATACATACAAATATAACTACATGTTCCATGATTCACCGTGTCCCGTCTTCTTTCTTTTTTTAATTTTATTTATTTATTTTTCAAAATTCTAATACATTATTCACCAGCAGATTTCAGTGGCTGAATCACGCAAAACTTTTGATATCATACCTACAAAATCTGTGATTTTTAAATTTTGGTTTTGGGGCGTTTGGGCGGCTGCAGCCCGGCAGCCACTCCCCCCCCCCCCCCCCGGATGAGCCCCTGGTGCTTGTAATTGTACTTAAATTTGATACGCAGTAGACAGACAAGAAAAAGAGGAATTCTGGTACAGCTGAAATATCCGATTTGGCCGCAATTTTATCAAGGCAGCTGGATCAACGCTATGGTTAAGGAAATGGGTCTCCAACCCGCGGCCCGCCAGGTTGTGTTACGTGGCTCGCGGCAACATTCGTAAACTACGTATATACTATAAAAACTGCCCATTAACTTGTTTGGTAATGTGTGCCACTTCTGCAATTTTTACACGTGATTCCAGCGAACCAGTCCACAGTAACATTTGTGACTCTTTGTTAGAAAATATTGGGCACACGTGGTTTAGGGCTTTGAAAATACAGTTTTATTGATTTCGTATTGGCACCTTAACAAAATATTCAAAGGATACACTCTCAAACAAAAACTATATTGTGGCTGTATTTTATTATTTACTTGCGAACAGTATTTCTTAGGTTTGTTTAGGTTCTACATTCATAAAATTTTCAACTTCCTCATCCACTGAGCCACTGGTTCATAAGATGTGGCTGTCAAGCTGAAAGCCAAAGAAAACTTTATGACTGCATTGAATTCACTGTGCAGTTTATAAGCGGGAGCTTGTGAATGCGGTAGTGAACTATAGGGTGCCAGCAAATGCAGGGAATTTCTTGACAAGGAAGGACTGTGCTTCATGGATTTAGTTTAGTTAGTTGGTTAGCTAGCAACTGAGGACATTTTACAAAAGAAAATTACGTTATTGAGCCAAACACATTTTTTACAGCTCTGTTATCACCATTTCAGGGTCCTAAATTAAAAGCTTTTACTACTCATTGCAGGAAATTAAACTGTAAGGCTTTAGGAGTCGCCTTCTGTGATGCAAGTCGCTTGTAAAGTGTCGTTAAAAACAGTCAGGTGGTTTCAAAGTTGAAAGAGTGACAGAAAAGGTACACACACACACACACACACACACACACACACACACACACACACACACCAGGAGCTGGGCGATTTCAAAAGCCTGTTTCTTTCATAAGTTTGATATGTAGATTTCAAAACGGGTGACATTTTTGTAACAGCAGTCCTTGAATATTCCACTTAAAGTGTCGGTAATGCAGCACGTAATTTATTTTTGGTCGACAGTTTTTCAATACGGGTCTCTGAAAATCCGGGCAGGACTTCGTAACATATGACTGCAGTGTGCTTCTCATTTTTTTATATAATCGAGGTGAGTTTTCACACTGTCGGTAACAAAATCTTCATCCGTATTACCCGAAACATCCTTGGCGTAAATCATCGACTCAGAACACCAACGAATGCATATTTGGCACATAAAAGTATAGTCTTATATTGCTTCTACATGTTTCGGCTTTATTTACGCCATGTTTAGGGAGCTTTACACCTAAATTTTTAAAATTTACTAAAATATAGCAGTTTACAAAAGTCATCCCACTGATACCACATCATGCATGCAGCTTGCGTCAAAAAATTAAGAAACCAATACGTTGGCGCTAGATGTATGAATGGTGTAATATGTATAGATATATATACGCACACACGCACACACACATATAAGTCTAGAGAGAGAGAGGTGGCAACTCATTAACTGTACACGCGGTTCCATTTGGAAAATCTTAGGGAAAGAGAAAACATGTAAAACCTAGGAGCAGATGGGAAGATAATATTAAAATTTTTGTAAAGAAATACTCGGGAATTGCGTGGAGTGGATTCATGTGGCTCAGAATAGGGACTAGTGGAAAGCTGTTGTGAAGACGATAATGAAACTGGTTCGCGTAAAATGCGGAAATTTCATATTCCGATGAGCACATACCAGCTTTTTAAAAAGGGCTGTTGCTGTGTTTAGTCTGCCGTAGTGGTAGGTCTGTTAAATCTACACACCTGAAATCAGAACTATAAAGTTAATAAAAATTCGTATATTTTCAGGCACAAAAGAGTCCAGTGATAAAAGTTATAAATAAAGAGGGCTGTATTACATCAAAGTAGCTACTGTTTGAAACAAAATGCATATATTTAACAGACTTGATTATCATTAAACTAGGAATAAATTAAATATTACTAACATATCACAAATCTGTATAAAAAGAAATAAATAACTTTAAACTCACAAGCAATAAATTACTATCACAAGAACTAAGCAAAATCTACTGCAGACACTGTTACTAAGTTCCCAGCGTCTTTTTAATTTTATCAGTTTGGAAACGACTGTATTTATTTTCATTTATGTAACTTGGCATTTCTAATATTTTCACTTCGATACAATTTTCCTTGAACTTCCATGTGATATTTTCTTTCACATACTGGTGACCGCAGTGTTTAGTCTTTAGACTTGAAATATTTAAACTTTAATCAATTGCATAAGAAGTTGAAATAATGAAGGTAAATTCGTTTGCTTAATGCAAGGAATATATCAGAGGCAAGGCCAAATGCACCCGGCGACATATCTAAAATCCAGCGCTCTCTGCGGGACTAGCCCTCTCTTTTGCTTAACATGGAAAAAAGTTACTGTTGGCCTCCGGATCACCGAACTTCACTCTTCATACTAGAGACAGCAGTAAAGACCAGCTGGCCACAGTAACTGCGCGACTTCTGCAGCTGGTCAGTTTCGCAAGCTATACCGCATGTAAACGAATAAAGCAGTGGATCGCAGTGTGCCACTTCAGCAACAAAGTTTCAGGAGGTTTGTTGAACCTAGGCATACACAGGTCAGCGCGATAATTCCTTCAGGAAATCTTTAATAAAAAGTGTTAGGACAATTCCTGTGGTCAGTGCGGATGAAGTACGCCCGGCTGATTCCGTGTTTGTCCACCACGGAGTATGCTTTTTCCATCACTTCCAATGTCGGTTGTCGACTTCGTGTCAGAATCCATGCGTTACCTGAAAGATAACAACGAGAATGTAAATGATTTACTCTTGCATCTACTGCAGAAATCATGAAGCGAAGGGAGACTCATGTACAGGCGAACCCGGCTATAACGAAATCGATTTATGCGACAACTCTTCTATAGCGTCCGCCATTCTGTGCTACCAAGCAATTCCTCACTATTAACCATAACATTATACTCCTCGGTTATAACAACACTCGTTTATAACGACACAAAATATCCAGTCCCTTTCATGACGTTATAGCCGAGTTCGACTCTATGCTGTCTCGGAACGGATTAACAAAGAAAAGGTCATGGTCTGTCTTATGACATGCACTTCTCTTAACAGGAGAATGACTTCCTGAGACCTCTGACGTCAAATGTGTAACGTCACTGTGAGGGATTCTATTGTATTCACTCTTCTTCGATACGTCGTTTTGTCGAATCATCCCAGAAACCATTTTGGTGAGGCCCACCCTACACCTTCAAACGCCGATTCTGATGGCAGTCATTGCCCTAACGCGGCATGAACTAACGTTCATGCCGCGTACTGGCTGTTTGCAAGGCAAGCGGCTGGTGCATATTCATGACCTTCTTTCGTCAATAGTAACTGTCGGCGTAAATGCTTCAGGTTTTACAACCCAGCCGCCAAGCTCCACTAGCTTAAACGCACTGCGAGTGGTGGTGGTAGTGGTTGTGGTGGTGGTGGTGGTGGTGGTGGTGGC
>BLKM01000758.1:411955-429907 GCA_013340265.1 Coptotermes formosanus | reverse complement strand
GTGGTGGTGGTGGTAGTGGTGGTGGTGGTGGTGGTGGTGGTGGTGGCGGTGGTGGTGGTGGTGGTGGTGGTGGTGGTGGTGGTGGTGGTGGTGGTGGTAGTAGTAGTAGTAGTAGTAGTAGTAGTCGTCGTCGTCACCACGCTTTCAAGGACTTACGCTCCGTGGCCCTTTCCGATCTTAACACTACAATCCAGAAGTCTCTTTCATGGGCGTCGTGTTTTCCTTTTTCTGCTTGTTTATATTTCATAATAGCGTGTGGAGTATCGATCCTTCCTCTCAGCAAATGTGCCTTATCTGTTTGTTTTTATAGCTGTTGATGCTTCCCAAAACTGGTTGCGTTTTGATCACACTCAAAGTCAAAATTTAAAAGGCATAGCTTTTACATTCCAAATATGCTTTCCGTAGCCTGGACTGATGCAAACGAGAAAGGTACGTCGACTTCGATTAGTTCCCTGCCTTAGTTATTTTTATGTCGTTTGTTTGTTTGTTTGTCACAACAGAAGACAGTCTGTTAGTATTTGGAAAAAGCCTATGTTACCTTCTTCCGGCGTATTGACTACTATAGGGTGTACAAAGGAGAAGAACCCGCTGTGAACCCGCGTGTCAGTGCACTCAGTTCCAGACGGTCATCCTTCCACCGATCACACCGAAATATATTATATCGCGGAGTAATCTACAGGTTGCAACTGCTAAATCAATAGGCCTTCTAGCCGAATCAAGCATTCACTCTCAGTTAATGTAACTGTCCACGTGCAGCACTCCGTATTATAGTAGGGACAGTTTCTTGACATATATTTCACAACGTGTGGAAGTAAGCCTTACTGCCTTTCGCCCTGAGTGCATTCAAATATTTTCGCCTGGTGAAGGGAAAATATTCAATTCCATGAAATTTGTGTTTCTTTTTAAATAAGAGGTGATAAATAAATTTCATAAACAGAGTAATTCTGAATCACATAAGCAGGATGATTGAGAAAGAAAAATCAATATGTAGGGAGGAGATAGTAGCGGTTATTGCGAGAAGAAAAGTTCATATCAACACGTGTCTAATTCTGAATGGTTACTGAGATAGAGCTATTTGAAACTACAGATACAAAAGCATTGTAAATAGCAACAAATAAGGAGAAATTTCTTACTGTTAATTTAATTTTAATTTCAATTTAATGCTTAAGTGGCAAATTTGTTACATTTTACAACAAACGTTCGAAAATCCCACCGGCACCATACATGCACTTTGCAACTCGTGTGCGAAGATCGCGTATTGTTCGTCTGAGTTGGTCTTCAGGTTTCTTTATGAGGGCAGCGGCATCCAAAATGCGAGTCAGGAATTCGTCTCATGCATCCACCTCTATTATGTAACCTTCCCCCTTCATTCAAACCACAAACGAAAATCAATGGGATTTAGGCCTGTAGATTCAAGCAGCTCTGTTTCGGTGACCGTTTATAATTACACATACGTTCATATGAAATTTTTTTTCTTACAATACCCGATTATCGCCTACCTAAATATTAAATTTCTTTGCTGAATCACCCTGTATATTCTAAGAAAAATGTAACTTTATTCATTTATGTCTTAGAACAATACCTGCCGAGCCCTGATTTTGTCCCATAGCGTAATGTCGGAACTGACTGGTTCAATTTGCAGCAGGAATAAGATTAAAAATTCAATAGCATTTACACGTTTTGTGTTAGAATTGGCAAAATGGTTTCACTGACTAGTACTGTTAGAGGAAACTTACGTGTGCTGAAGATGCCAAAATTAGAGCAAGACCAGACGACAGCGTAGTTGTCGTAGTCCGTACCGAGCACCCAGTACGGAGCGTCCACCAGCACTGTAACAGTAGAGAACAATCTCTGTCTAACAACATCCAACAACATCCAGGAGTTCCAGCTGGAATCTACAAACTGGGATTGACAAGGAGTACCTGCTTCATGGAGCACGCGTTCTGCACCATTTTGCATGCTCATAGGTTACTGCTGTGTTTCAGAATGATGTAGGATTATAGCCAGATATCATATGGCTATTTTCACACAAAGCCAAGCAGCAAATTTAATTGCTTCGCCTCTAAACCTCAGAAATTTTAGGTTTTTTCGTTCTTTATGCCGCGTGCCACAGCTTTTTTTGTTTCCGCATAGAAATACTAACACCTCGACATAGACAACATTTGTTTATAGTTCATTTAAGAAGGCGTTATTAAAAGGAACTTCTACAACAAGATATCTGTTCAGAGATTAATACAGATTAATAATTGAAAACAAAAAGTCTACCCAGGAAAATGTGTATTTATGACAGGGTTTTAAACAAAGTGAGCGCGTGTGCAGAGGGAAACACAATTTTTTTTCTTGTGTTTTGTGACTGAACTCGAGACCTGCGTTCTTCTGGGATATTACGCAGCGTAGAGTGGTAATTCTGTACCGAAGTTTCGGAGCAAGGGCAAAGAAATGGACTTCTTGACCCTTAAAAATGGTACCGATAGGTTATGCCGAAACGTCGGTACAGAACTACCACTCAGCACTGCGTAATATCCCAGAAGAACGCAGATCTCATCTACAGCGCGGTGGAAGCCTGAAATGTCGCGTAACTGAGATTGTTCTCAGTGTGTGAATTTATCTTTACTTTCTTCCTAATCCACTGCGTACCTGGCAACGACGGAAACTTGACGCTGAGCTTCGATTCGTCCGTTCTCCCTACCAGACGTACTACGCCTTCAATTGTGGAACGAATACCAGTCCTGCAAACATGAAGTGAATTCTTATGTCCGGATATACATTAACCTGACAACATTTTATATTGTCTGGAACATAGACCATAACAGTGAAATGCAAGTCCTTACTCTTATTTCGTCCATTAAAGACGGAACAGCGTACAAAACTGAAGGCAAACATGTGTATAACGAACAAATTTTACTTATTATGAATAGAAAATATTCTGCATATTTCGGCTATCTTCTTTAGCCATCTTCAGGAAATATCAATAATAAAATACCTATAAAGCAATGTTTTACAGCTTTGACATATGGTCATGATATTGATTCCCCCTGAAGATGGCTGAAGACCATAGCCGAAACAGGTAGAACTGTTTTATATTTTTAATATGTACAATTTGTGTTTATAAGCTTCTTTTGTGCTTGTAAATTGCACGGAAGTTGTATAATATTCAACCTGAAACTGTTTGAATTCACAGTGTTAAGGGAAATCTTTCAAAAGAACAGGGTTACAACGAGAAACACCCTTTAAAATTACATAGGGAGGAGATTCTTGGTAGTTTGGAATGGTCATCCAGTTTTATTGGACAGGTTTATCAAGAAAAGCAGGATTGCTGTGACGTTTATTGTGACTGGGGATACTCGAGATATTCCACTACGTATAGTTTCAAGACACGAGGTTTCAGATATACGTAATTTTTTAACAAAGTGAAGAAATTTGAAAGGAATTATCTTTGAAATGCGCGTCGAATTTCTCCTTGTGGGAATGCAAGCGCAGTGAGACGAAGGTGGCGGAAGAGTACTGCTGGGCGATAACAGAGGTAACGGGGAGGTCATACTGCGTCTGATCAGGTGTCAGTGTGTATGATTCTGGATTTCAGCTGGTCTTCCTTGCACGTATATTGAATTGCGACATGGCCGGACCTTTTGGAGAAAAGCTGTTGCTTAAGCCGATGAGTATCTACCCAACTACACAAGACAATTAAATAATTGTCTGATATCATATACGAGTTTCGTTTTTAACAATTTGTCTCTAAATTCAAAAATCCCTTTTCAGGTTACGGATTCATTGTACTAGAGCCAGGCAGTACTCCCTTATGCCAGTGGCTGAAGATCTACCGCCTGCAAAACTGTGGCTAGAGCATACGTGTTACGGAAGTGGCGGAGAAGTTGCCGCATTCAAAGGTGCCTCGGTTTGCCGTGTGAAATTAAACGCGTATATTAAGGGACACAGGCGCAGTTGGTTGAGGGGGCACGCGCAATTGGTGAGGCACTAGCGCTACAAACCGGAAGGTCGCGAGTTCGATTCCCGATTGTGTTACTGGAATTTTTCATTGACATAATCATTCCGGCCACACTATGGCCCCAGGGTCGACTCAGCCGCTAACAGAAATTAGTACCAGGAATATTTCCTGGGTACTAAAGGCGGCCGGTGCGTAGGGCTGACAATATTACCACCTTCACGTGCCGATTGTTTTGAAATATGGGAGCCTCAACGTCCTGGAAACGTAGGGGCCTGTCCAGGCCTGAACAGGGATTGCTTTATTTTTACATTATGGGAGAATAGTTATATTTTGTAAGATATATTTCACATTTTGTCCGAGTTTACCATTTGGAGTTCCATTCGGTGACGTTCCCAGCCATACGAGTAGCTAACGTTAACCGAACAGACGAATGTCCGTTATAAGTCAACAACAAGAAGAACGAGACGGGAGGGGATGTGGCACATGTGGCGGAAAGGGTAGGTGCATACAGGGATTCGGTAAAGAAATCTGAGGCAAAGAGACCACTTGGAAGACCTAGGCGTTAATGGGGGATAATATTAAAATGGATTTTCATTAATTGGGATGAAAGCATGAACTTAATTGATCTGAATCAGGATAGTAGCAGACGGCGGGATTTTGTGGATACGATAATGAACTTTCGAGTTCCATAAAATGCGGGAAACAATATAGTGAGTTTTGTTGGGCTGAGTGTTGTGAGTAATGTAATATGATGCGGTGAAGATTGCGGGTTTTATTTCGGAGTTGACGCCCAACGTATTCTGAGTTTGACAGTCCTGGCCTAGAGGACACCAAAGGACATTAGGAGTTCTAGAAACATCTGGGTACCTAGAAGTATACATAAGGATGGGTGTTAGGGTACTCGGACCACAGTTTGCAAAGTAATACTTACAGCGAGCTCATCTGTCGGTTGACAATATTGACGCGCCCGTCCCCCATGTCGGTGTAGTTCGCACTGACACATTTGCCAGCAAATTCAAAGAGCGCGAAGTAGCGTTCTGCCTCATACCATTGGCCTAAGTACTGCAACAGAATAAACAAGAAGTGGCCATTACCACACGCACGGTCCAAACCGGACAGTGACTATGTGTTGAACGACAGGAATTGGATTCCCGTTAGAGCCAATGTTTTTTCTCGTGAAAAGACTTTCAGAATGATTTGGGGCCCATAAATTTGTTACTTAATGGGAAATTGTAGTAAACCTGCTTTCCTTTCCTTTCCTTTCCTATGGCACAACACCCAAATCTGGCCCAGGCCGCCTCCATTTTTTGGAGGTTTCCAGATCACACTCGGACACACCACACTCGGTAGGACTCCTCTGGACGAGTGATCAGTCTGTCGCAGAGACCTCTGCCTGACAACACTCACTCTAACTAACTAACTAACTAACTAACTAATTAACTAACTCCATGGAGTAGAGCCCTTCTTGAGAAGCTAACAATTTCTCAGCTAGTTAAGAAATTCCCCGCATTTTATGGAACCCGGAGGTTCATTACCGCATTCGCAAGAGCCCGACACCTGTCCCTATCCTGAGCCAGCTCAATCCAGTCCATGCCCCCATCCCACTTCTTGCAGATCCATTTTAATATTATCCTCCCATCTACACCTGGGTCTCCCAAGTGGTAGCCTTCCCTCAGGTCTCCCCACCAAAATCCTGTATGCACCTCTCTTTTCCCCATACGTGCTACATGCCCCTCCGATCTCAACACACAAACACTCACAACAGACATCCATGCCCCCGATGCTATTCGAACCCACGATCCCAGCAAGCGCTCGGCCGAAGGCCCACGCCTTATACCGCGCGGCCACTGGGATCGGCTACTAAACGTGCTTAGGGCCTAGGAAGTCCCTTTCCAATTTAAAGCAAATACCGGTTTCCTGATTGTCTTCATGGTTTTTATCAGTCCCTCCAGGAAAATTATGGCATATGAAACCTACCAGAAAATACACCACGATAGGTTTCCTTTATAAACTTTCCAGTTAATTTATTAGCCTTCTCATCATTTGGCGCTTTATGATCTAGGGTTTTTGACATTTACGTTAAATTAAAAGCAAGCAAACAATAAATAAATGAAGTTTTGGTGCACTTAATGTTGTAAACCTTCCGTGCAGTTGTTTATCATACAGAGTTTATTATTACTCAACCAACTACTGCACTATTATACAATCTCCAACATGTTTCGGCCGCAAATTATTCAGCCATCATCAGGGAATTGTTGATTATTTTCACATATGTGAAAATAATCAACCATTCACCAATGTATCATACGCTTCTTGTTGCCTAAGAAAAGCGTCCTCCCTGATGATGGCTGACTAATTTGCAGCCGAAACATGTTGGAGATTGTATAATAGTGCAGTAGTTGGTTGATTAATAATAAAATCTGTATATAAATCTGGTGGTTACCTTCTGAGGTTAAAGAGGAGGAAGTCTAAGGCTATTCACTTAAAAATGTGTTATACTCGAACACCCTCCTCCTCATTTTCATCGCCTTGTGCATAAACAATAAGTGTACTCTGCTGTCACGTTCTGCGTCAAGAGGAATATTAGTAATAAAAAGATAAGCAACGTACTATCACGGCCCATTGTGGCGTGTTTGTGTAACAACTATATTTGAAACACAACAACGCTTTCTCTGTGTATACTTGAGATACATGTAACTGTTAACGACATAAACATTAAGTTTTGCACAAAATTGCCTTTATGGTGAATTTAGGTTGCCGGTATAGTGAAAACACACCTATGTCTTTACGTAAATTGCCGGATATTTTTGTCCTTTTTTTTAATTTTGGATTTTATCGACAGATATGTATGAAAGTTCTGTAAATCAAATTTTACGGAAATCCATCCGGTGGGATTCGCATTTATACCTTCGGACAGAGGGACAGACACTCGGACGGGCGGACGGACATACATGGCGAAGTCAATAGGTCATTTTTACTGCAATGCGAATGCGCTTAAACCCGTGAACACAAATATTTATTTAAATTAAACATCAGAAATACAGTAAAATTTTTCGATTTTATGTGTTAATCTATGTTAAATCTGTAAATAAAAACTACTTAAAGAGTCATCACATAAAACTAAGTGCTTTAGAATAGATGAAGTTCAGATTACAATCTGATTCTTAATTTTATAAATAGTTGTTTTGAAGGGTTTTCTTCAACCAGATTGCTCACATAAAGCGCAATGGGATGACACACATTAACAAAATTAAAATCCAAGAAGTAGCAGAATTCGACGTGTATATGCATAAAAGTTTTATGTAGGGCTACTTACCCTTTTAATGTTGAAATCGTGCATGGTCTCGATATCAGGACAGGGACCAAGGGCAGGCACTTGAGCTCGTGTCATTGCCATGCCTGCCATAAGGAACACTGCAACAGCTGCTACACCACCCGCCATCTTGTGTACACCAACCGCCATCTTGTGAAGTATAAGAGTATAAATTATTTCCGTGTGTAAATTGCAGACTGAGGAATTACTGAAATTAAATGTTATACAACGCAATTAATTTTTTTGACAGAATATAAATGGACAAATTTGTTAGAGAAATGTAAACCTAGTGAAACCACAAAAATGCGAAATTTCGAGAAGGACCCTTATAAATGCTGGAAAGTAAAACGCCTAAGAAATTGACTGGTAATAGTCGTGGGTACGGTAATCAGGTTATCTCAGATGTACTAGGCCTCGGATATGCGGAATATTTACCCCAAAATCATGTGCTTGATTGTGTGGCTGCAGGGACAAAACATAACAAATAAAATCATAAATAAGGAAAGCAGAATTAATATTGTATATCTTCCGTGCAACTGATAAAAACAAGTATATCACTAAAGAAACTGCAGTAATTTTTAACTATAAAGGACTCTAACACATTGGCGCAACCGGAGGGGGGGGACTTCCGGGCTGCAGCCCCTCTCCACCAAGCGAAATTTAAAAAACACAGATTTTGTAGACACGATCTTGTCAAAGTTTGTATGTGACTTACTCTTCAGCCTAAATCAGCCACTGAAATCGGATGATGACTAGCACATTAGAATATTGAAAAATATAATAAAATCTTACAAATCTGTAGATATTTTTCTCTTCCAGTTAGATTTAATTTTCCCTGTAACCTATATAAATGTCGGCTCAGAGATATAGACATGATTTTTAATAACATAGATTTTAAAATAAAAGAAATTATATATAACCTCAGAGTCAGTTCCCCCAAAATTCTAGGTGCGCTTATATTGTTCATTATGTGCGTACAATGAATAATGGCAACAGCTTTCAGTTAAACAAAAATTATAACCTGAAGGTGGCACATAGTAGAAACATATAGCTTTATCAACTGTGTTTATAAATAAAGTAATTTTGCTTGACTGAAATCTGTTGTCATTGTAGATACTTCTCATGTTTTCTTTCAATATGTCTAAGGAAATCCAAGGCTAACGTCTTCAGCTGAAAAACGATGCACATCTCATTACTCACCATTCATATTTCTATTTAAGCTGCCTTACACAAACTCTGCGTCAGAAACAGCGTGGTCAAACAAAACACTAAGTATCAGTCAGCACTACGCACATTTCAACCTTAATTTAAACATCTGAGGTATGTGACCAACTCCAACACAATGCATAAATGATTAATTTTAAAATTTCATTTACAAAGTCCGACATGTTTCGATGAATAGCTCATCATTATCAGGGGGACTTTATTTGGAAGAAAAGGAAAAATTATCTTCCAAGAAAATTTCCCTGATGATTATAAGCTACTCATCGAAACATGTTGGACTTTACAAATGAAATTTTACAATAAATCAGTTATACACTGTGTTGGAGTTGGTCACATATCTCAGATATTAAATAACCGACACGGAATGGAAAATGTTAAAATTCTTAATTTCAAAGTTTGCAGTCCTGTCCGCTCTCCTGAGGAGATCTGGATGCAACGTTCGCCCTTACCTCGCCTCGCCGTGCTGCAGGTCTTCTGTCAGTCGGTTCACTGGCATCGTCCAGCACCATGCAACCACTGCTAAAGATGGTTAACGGTGGTTTTGTGGGTCACCACGATTCTCTTCCTCTCCTCTACAAATCAGGGTCACTGCCCCGTTTAGATCTTTGTCATTCATATATCTTTAAGTATTGTAAAATGCGTAAGAGAAAAGCCCCTTTCACATAATTGTTATGCGTTGAGTTAAAATTTTTGAAGAACCAAATAACTCAAAATGTAAGAAACAGTAGCAAAATAAGCTTTAAGAGATTGGTTTTTATAACCGAAGTAGAGTGTTTACAGCGCGGTACGCACTGAGTCCTTATATAAAAGAGATACGCTTCGTCTTTAAAGGGTTAATTTTACTTTAATATTTTCAAAATTAGTCGAGAATTTCGCTTTTCTTGGAAGTTATTCAGAGTGGAATTTTACGTTAGTCAGTTGTAAGGTGGGACCGATGGGATGTCCCAAAATGTCGGCAAGAAGCTACCAACCTACGTGGCGTAACATCCCAGAAGAACGAAGGTCTCAAATATACTGCGGTGGAAGCGTCAAATCTTCCATCAAATCTGCAGTTTTAAAAAAAATTTATATTTACGGGACAAAGATCGTGGTCCTTTGGCATGTGAAAATGTTTAACCTAGAACAGGCTTAATCAGCCCTTAGCTTGCCGGCAATTTGTTGCCCGCGGAGACATTCGGAATGATAAAAGTCTTCTAATTTTTTACAAACTAAAGCCGAAATAGAAGGCTGAAGATTTTGAAAACTTATGAGTTGTTTATTTGTTGAAACGCACATTAATTTATTAATTCATTTTGTAAAAAATATGCCAAGAACAGTGACATCCTAGCCAAGGTTGGAAATTGCATCTCTTTATAAGACGTTCTTATTGCCATTAGTTTATATTTTGTACTTACATTTTATATAAATACAGAGTCACGTTCGTACGTATAATTACAGGTACGCCTATTCATCCTTTATTCTGTGTACTCAATTTCAAATTTCTCACATGCAGACCAAATTTTGTTCCAGTTTTCCGCAACACACAAAAGGTTCTGCAGGCCTAGTTTAATAGAAATTTATCGACGTTTAGGAGAAACCTGCTTCCTCCATCTTCAAGGTCCTGTCAAATCAAACATTTCCTCTGTCGCCCATAACTTTGCATACTCAATAGGCCGACTAAGGTATTTCAGTTCGCCAATGGGCGCTGCACAAGCAGGTTATTAATGAGGATTCATGTTTGGTGTTGAGAATCTTATGACGTCACAGTTTCTACTCTCTATAATAATTTATTATCTTGTATTTCTTTAAAATACACCATAGAGGTTGCATCAGGAAAGAATTTTTTATTATTCCTGGAATCTCTATTTTTATCACACATACCGATAAATGTGTACTATAAGATATTTTGTAGAAAAAGTAAGGAACCTGATTTTTAGCTGCATATGAGGGCTTACACGGGTTACACCGGGACGGTAAAGGTGGGGGTAAAAGAAATTTTCACCCTAGAACAGACCTTTAAGGCCCAGAAGGGGAAGTGGAGGTACAGCTCTACTCTTTCTTTAACCTCGGCGCTAGATAGGGTTGGTGATTTAAACCATGCCCGGCTGCTTTTCTGCTGGGAAGGAGAAGAAGTAACCATTGGACAGGAAGCCGTGTGGGTCCCAGGACGGCTCGGGACGCGTGCGGAAAATTTCGTCCCCACCGGGATTCGATCCCTGGATTTTCCAGTCTGTAGCAAGTCGACACCGTACCTATACAGAACGAGGTTAAATTAGTCCACTAACTTATCGCATAAACTTCTAATATCAAATATCATCAAATTATATTCAGTAATTTCAGAGATTATGTAGGCTGACAGGCTGGATTTAGGAGAGGACTTCCGCATTATGCGTTCAGTTTATGTATTTCGTAATTTCAAATATTTGCGGATGGTTTTTAAATTTGCCTTGTCTTTAGAAACGCTTTCTTTGCTGCATCTATTCTTCAGAACAGAGCCGGGATTGCATAGTTGCTGAAACCTCCTCGACAGGGGCTGGACGGTCCGGGGTTCTAATCCCGGTTGGGGCAGGAAATTTTATCCTCTTCAACCCCTCCAGACCCGCTCTGACGTCCACACAATGGGTACGTGGGGTCTTTCCAAGGGGAAAAGCAACCTAGACATCACTTTGACCACTCATCTCCACCTATTTTCGACGTTAAGAATGAGAGAAGTTGTAACTGTTCAGAATAAATTGAGGTGTCGGAGTTCCCAACTAGTTGATTTTAGCGGTAACGCTTTTGACATTTATACGCGAGGTTCTAGGTTGAATCTCGGTCGGATCAGTAATTATTCTAACAGTATTCGTGGTTTTCCTTGATCATATCAAGCAAATTCTAACATAACACCTTCCATTACGTCTCAAACACTTCCTTTCACGTAATTTGAAGTTCATTGCATGCCGCCAATCATTCAATTGATCGCGTCTTTAACTAACAACGGACACACTGATAACACCCAGACTGTGTATATTGCAATGGAAAGCCCTAAAGTAAGTGCTGAGCGCCTACATCAAAGTAACCCTACGCCATATTTGTCTCTTGTTCATAGCATTTTTTTTTTGTATTGGAAAAGTTGACGATCCTGGTGCCCGTGCGGTTTAAGGCTTAAGTCTGCAATCCCTTGATTGCTAAGATGGCGGCTTCGAATCCCGCTGAAGGCATGAATGTTCGTGTCCCGTGTTTGTTGTGTGTTGTGTAGGTAGCGGCCTCTGTGACGAGTTGATCCCTCATTCAGAGGAGTCCTACCGGCTGTGTGTGTCTAATTGTGTGTGATCTAGAAACCGCAACAATGACGCTGTCCAGGACAAATTTTGACTGTTGGGCCACAGAAAGAGTAGAAGCATAATGTTAAATTACTATTATTTTTAATGACAATTGAATTACTACTTTCCACTTTCCTTACTTCACAGCATTTCAGCTGTTTCTCGAAAGAGTGCGAGTCCCACTGACCAAGCACTTCTCGTTCACTGTTCTACCAAAACTGCAACGTACCTTGCTATACGGCGCGTATTAAGTGTTACTGCTTTCTGCTTTAGAATATATATAGTGGCGTGGAGATTAAGCAGTCTTAAAGTTTCGTGTAATTTGTTTGGAATAACACACGATGTGGATAATACTAGCGGTACTATCCTGGCCGTTTTCAGTTGCTATATCCTTATAAGCCGTTCTTTCAAGTCTGTATACGTCTGGAGCTTGTCGACGATAGTACTGTGTAGGTTCGGATAGCCGGGAATTCCAACATCTATTGAGTGAGATTCTTTTATGATTTTTTCAAGTACAACTGTGTCCGGTCTATTGTTACGGATAGTTCCATAAGTTATTATGGACCTGTCATAGTATAGTTTATAATTGGAATTCTCTAATACGGATTGTGGGTTGATTATTACTATAATCATCATCATCGTCGTCGTCGTCGTCGTCATCATAATAATCATCTATCTAGCTGTTCAATTAGCTCTTTAATAACTGGGAATTGAACTGTGAACTTTTATTAACTTTGATTGCATCATCCCATTGTGCTATCTGCGTTAGCAAACAGTACTTTTACACTGACAGTAAAATTGTGTTGGACTGTGTAAGTACTATGTAATATCGTTGCAAGAAGTTATTACGTATTATAAAATTGTCAGTGCTAAACAAGCGAAACTGTTCCACACTTAACAAGAATTCACGATGGAAGGTACTAAAAAAACGCAGTGATTTGGCGTAATACGTAAAGGTCTTGATATTCTTCCAAAGATATTTTGTCGTCCCTGAAGATGTCTGTGAAGTCCAAAAGTTTTGGATTTTATATAAACATCTAAAAAAGTACCGTGTTGGATACGTTACTTCATTTATGTACTACGTGTTTAAATTTGGCCTCTCGGCTAATGTTCATGTTCTTTTGCACAAAACACAAGACAATCTAAAGTTATCAAATAATTTGGTGGTAATTTAAAGGTGCACAAATTTTTCAAAAATCTAGAAGCCACTTCAAAATTCTAAGATCAAGAATGGTGATAAGGGGCAAATTTCATAATGAGTACCCACAGAGTTTAGGTGCCAACGTACAAAACGTATTCGTGTGTGTACCTGGAGCCCGGAATTTGTGCATCCTTCTGCTAATTAATTTCCCGTTTCACGTAACAAAATGTTCATTTAATTTATTCGACCAACGTCACTGCCCGCGAGATATTTAAAATATTCCTTCAGTAATACCTAATTCATTTAGTGTAGCCCACCTTTTTTGGTCTTATATTCTTTGGCTGTACTCTGCATTCATCACTGTATAATGAAAGAACTCCTACAATTACATGTACTCAATGCCGGCTCAAATATATTGCTGCCCTAACAAAAGCTCAAAATTTCCCTCTCCCACAGCCCTCCCCCAAAATTCCATTTCCCTTTCCATGACTGCGCATTTAAAATCTGAATTAACTGCAACTGTAGTAATAGATTTTTTGCTTGTTTATTTTTCAGTATTTTATTCATAATTCCTGAAGTTTTCTCTCCAAATTTTTTCGCACTCTGCGACGGCCTGTTTGGCCTACAGCGGTGAGCCGGCCCTGCATACACGTACCTTCCCACGCCACCCGTGTGTAATCCACTGCTCTTGATACAGAAACGCGGAAGCTTAATTGGTTGCCCAGGGTCAGGGAAACTGTGCTTGGGTCCTGGAATCTCGAACACAGGTAGCATGTCATTAGAACAATGTAGCACGAGAACAAGACAGTAGGAGAGAGTCCGTCTTGGTGTAGGTGCTTTCGCAAAATTTTGAATAGCGACTATTAGCGTCCTCATGTCTGTCTGTCTGTCTGTCTGTCTGTCTGTCTGTCTGTCTGCTCGCATGGAACAACTCCTCTCCCACTGGACCAATTTTCATGAAATTCGGTGTTTGGGCATATTTCTAAAACCTGTAGACAAAATTCATGTTTCATTAAAATCCGACAACAATAGCGGGTACTTTGCACGAAGTCCTACGTACATTTATGATTGTATCTCGCTCAATCCTTCTTAGAATAAGAAATATTTTAGCTGAAGTTGTGGAGAAAATCATAACACATATTTCATGTTCACTAAATTTTTCCGAAAATTTTGCCTTTTAAAGATAATGTGAAATAATGTAGTAGATTCAGACAGGCTACACGTGACAATGTAATAGGGTGCATGCGCAGTGCATGCTGGAACACGAAGTCTACAAACACACACCGAGAGTATGAAATATTTATTGCCTTTCCACAGAAACAATGGTTACACGAACGTGCTTCAAATTTACGTTATAAGTATGTTGCGTGTCTTGTTTTAAAGTTTGTGTCGTATTGCGTTGCATTACCCTCTCTAACGAAAGAGTGGGTCCGCTATCTGTCAGCAGTCAGCAGACTTTGCAGTACCCATTTACATCTTTAAAGAACCGTGTGCACACAGTAATTTAATATTTTCAACAGTATATTCTGTATACATGGCCCCTGTTGGTCCAGGCCTTTTACAGGAAGTCACATTTTACCTTGCTTAACTTAACTACTTAACAGCTTAGTCATCTGCAGCGACGTAATCTGGACCGCCGCCGCCATATTTCAGCTTACTGTTTTTTTCAATATTGGGTTCCATCTTGCCTATTGTTACGGATATTTTCATTCTCTTGATTTTGGGTGACCTCTGATTGCGGTCTGCATAACCTTGTCGTGGAATTATAGGCCTACAAGAAAGGAATTTTGAAAACCAAATGCAAATCGTGCGTCGGTGTGTACCTTGGAAAGTTGTCTGACGTCCACAGAACATACATTTGCAGGTGCTGCCAGTTTCAAAGACGTGTGTCTGCCGCAAACTCGCAAATCACTGAAGACATAACGAGTGTTACGTGGCAGGTGCTTAATCGTCTACTTCTGAATAGGAAATAGGCTCATACATATTCTGAAGACATTGGCATCTCTCGTTTCTTTATTGATTCAGCATGTAATTCTTCTATCCAAAATGACTTCGAAATGTTTTACCTAGCCTGCGAAGGGACTATTCCTTCCTTTCAGTGTAAGGTAGACTTTCGTTATTCCATATCCACGAAGAAATAGTCGGTCTGCTTAACATCTTCTTTGATTTCAATTTTCCAGTTTTGACACTATGATTCCCTTGACGTGAGAGGGTTCTGTATATTTCTGAGAACATAACACTTTGAGATCGGCAGCATACAGGTGTCATTTTTCAAAGAAGGCTAGATACGTAACTGGTTATTATGCGGAATCATTTATGTAGAACCTGTACAGGGTGTGGAACAGGAGAGGATATTGTGGTATAGCAGGATTAATTCCAAAAAGTCTCCAGCTTCCGGCATAGGTAACTTTAGGGAGCCTAAGCTGATGTCACGAGTCGGAAGCTTGCGCGAATTCGTATACGCGTAGATCAGTGTGTTTCTGCAATCAGAGCGATGGATGTGCCAGAATTCGTGTCTTTAGGTAGCAGCTGCAATCATGTGACTGCGGTAGGAGGGCCGTAAGTTTTGTGAGACTCGCGCTGAAGATTGTCATGCAAAATAACAGGGACTTTGTGCAAGTATTCGTGCTATACCCCAGCCTGTGTTTCTCTAGACGTGGGCAGTTCATCTTCAGACGAAACCTAGAATATACTGTTTGAAAGACAAGAACTCGTAAGAATAATTACCTTAACCAAACATTTTATTCTTGATTAAGTATACGCTTTTTCGATATCCAAGAATACTGGAGCCATAGACATATTGTTGAAGCTTAAGGCCACGTTAAGAGCAGCTTTATACATGTAGCTATTTGTAAGAGAAATGGACCAAGCAATTTTATCTTTATTGTTAGTTTATTGCCCCTGGACGTAATATGTAAAACGGTATTCTATGTACTACAAAGAAGAAAGGATCGAAGATGGAGAAAGAAGGAATAGAAGACGTTATTAAAAAAACAATAACGACAACGTCCATGTGCGCAAGCAGTATCACATGATGCGGGGGAGAGGGGGCTTGGGTTTGGGGATAAAATTGCAAGCATTTGAAGGCGCTTGTTTGAATCTTGTGCTGCCTACATGTGGCTGTAAGAAGTAAATACAAGGCTGTAATAAGAACAGAGTTTTTCATGGTGGTAGAAGTGTAGATTGTAGCCTCATGTAGTCCTGTAGGTGGTTACTAAAGTTTTGAAGGAGTCTGCTGCCTCCTTCTTCAGTGTAGTGACTCAGATTTCGTGCTCACATAAGGCCACAGTTTAAAGAAGACCCACACTTTCTCAATTTAATTACTTGTATTGATCTCAAAGTCTCCTTTCCGGTACCTTCTTTTTCTTTCTCTACCACTTAGCCCCAGAGATTTAATGTTTCTGTCCTCATCAATTCTGTGGTAGATGGTCTATCAGTCTCTTTAAATCAGTAATAGTCTTTTCAGTTATATTATGGATCTTTATTTCTCACGTACCTCAGCATTTATTTTCTTCAGTTTTATATACGTAAATATTTGCATCTTTTGTAATTTCAGCCGCTTCTCTTGTTTTGTTTCTATCAGCCTTACGTCCAAGCCCCATTCCCATATTTTACCGCTCGTTTAACCTAAATTTCATATAGTTTCAAGTAAGTAATTCCGCTGTATTTTGTGTCAGAATGGTTTCATCTTAATTTCTACAATTTTATTAAGTTCCATACGTTACGTAAACGTCGAATTAAAATTTACTAAATTCTTCAAATGCTGTTTATTGTGATCTATAAATTTCATTTTTCAGCTTTTTCCGATACGACGTATATTTAATGTAGCCATGTGTTACTTAAATCATTAGAACCTGTTTTTACAAAGTGTTGCAAAAACCCAAATTATTGTGCTCCGAAAGATGGCAGGGCTGTAGCGTATATGAATAAGGCGCATGAAAAGCAGGTATGCCACGTCCACATATTTCGTCTCTGAAATTACTGAACTATTTCTATGAAATTTGGTACCATGCACTTTCATCAGTGGCAGTAATTTAGTTGTGGTTTACACTGTTCTCATAAAAAAATCTACTTCAAACGAAGCTCCGTATAGGAAATTATCGATATTGAAAAAACGGTAGTCCTGAGTAACAACCAATAGGTATTGGTCGTTACTCAGGAGTACTAAATTGACCTTGGTAGTGGTTTCACGGTGGAAGTCAGACCGTTAGATATTTATGAACAGCAACCGGTGTGTTTCAGTTAATAACATATTAGGCTGCGGTGCAGTTATATCTTGTCAGGGAGAGTTATATTTGTTATGATGGATAGAAATTTCGGATATGTGCTGTACGGTTAGACCTGTGTAAATTTCACTCTAGGCTTGTGTTAAAGTGAACACCCGACAAACGGTGACCAGTGGACCCCCCCCCCCCCGCTTTCAAGGTCAAAGCTTTTATCCTCAATAACAGTCAGTACATAATTTGGTACACCATAAAATATTCTACAAATGTCATTTTGAAAAAATATGATAAACGCTTATGGAAATAAGGAAACAATTTCGTGATTTAAGAACTACCGCTGCATTGCAGAAATAGCTTTGAATCAAGACCAACGACGTATGCTGCATCAAAACTACAGCAGGCCTGCACATCCACAAATGGCCCATGAAGCTGAGTGAGTTCTATCGCAGAGGTGTCCGACTTGTCAGACCTACTGTGTGTCATCTGCGGTACCGTTCGTAGGCCTTCAGGCATTTCCGCATTGGGGTACTAGAATCAAGGTCAGCCACTGCTGCCAACTGCTGTGCATCAATTGTAGGTCGCTTTGTATAGGCAGATCCAGAAATACTCTTTGCGCCAAACCTTTCTTCTGCCTTTTAATTTAAGTGACTTCTAGTTTTTTTCTGACCTTTTCTCTGTCAGACTCTGTGTGCACAACAGCACAGCACGGGAGTGGGATCCACAATGGATCAAGAGCAAGTGTTTGCATACAATGACAAAACTTAGAACGATATACGAAGTCAGGTATGCACCCACAATTTTTCTCGGGGGGGGGGGGGGGGGGG